>JAFIRS010003777.1:0-114766 GCA_018342105.1 Gonioctena quinquepunctata | reverse complement strand
GTTTTTTGTATCGTAAAAAAATTTCGGTTTACGTGGCATAACAAGACCCCCTATGGGTGGGCCAAAAAATTTTTTCAGGACCTGCATCCCCCCAGGCTGAACCTCCCCCCTTTTTTTTCCCCACGGGCCAAAGCTTAACCCAAACCCACGGCCCAACCCCAAAACCCCCAGGGGCCCAAAAGCTTTAAATTTGAATTTATTTCGTTGATGCCATGTATAGCAAACTCATACAAGGCCATTCCGTCTTTTTCGATGACAATCTGCGCCATACTCCCCCTTTTGGGACTTTTTCGATACCAATCTGGCCATACTGCGCCTTTCCCCAGTCGTTTTCGATAAAAATACTGCGCCATACTGCCCATTATGTTTTCGATAAAATCCCACCATCCGCCATTCTAGTCTTTTTCGATACAAATACTGCGCCATAAAAAATTTTTGTCCAGGGGCCAGAGCCATTTCCAAACCACGGACCAAAGCCACGGTCCAACCCCCACATGTCCCTTTGGGCCAACGTCACGGTTGACCAACTCAACCCGACACAGCCCAACTCAACCCAACTCAACCCAAATATGGCCGTTTGCACCCCACTAGCTGGACCAACCCCCTACTTTCGATCTTTGAAGGAGGTTCCGGCCATGGGTCACCGGTAAAAGCTATCCAACGGTGTCGTGAAGTCTGCCATCGTCATTTTGACCTTTGACGTCTACCAACTCCGTCAGGATTACGTCATGGAACACGTTTCCCAGGTGGGCCAACCCCCAATTTTCTCACGGGTCAATTCGGTCGTTGAAGTGTACGAACCGCCATGGGCCACCGGTGAAAGCTATCCAACGGTGTCTTGAAGTCTGCCGTTGTCATTTTGACCTTTGACGTCTACCAACTCCGCCAGGTTTCCGTCATGGGCCGAGTGCTTCACCTTTCCCACGGGCCATACCAAAATCCCACCACAAACCGTTCGGCGGTGTCTTTGCATCCCGTTCCATTACCCATCCCGCCGCCAACAAACCGTGACGTTGGCCCCCCACCAACCGTGTCTTTGAAGTCAACGACCCGCCAACGACCATTGACGTATACATTCCGTCACCAATCGACCCGCCAACGTTGCCACTTACATGCGCTGTTGCCATTTTTCACCCTTTTAAAAAGTCGTAGAATCTGAGGAAATTGCCCTGCGCCTCAAGTATAAAAAATACCCAAAATCTGGGGAAAAATAAGTGACCCCAAGTGGCTCCCTTCCTGCTGACTCATCGAAGTTGTGTTTTTTCAAATGAAATATCCTATACATTTTCACTCGATTGAATCCCTTTGGAAGAGAGTTTCTCAAAAAAGGTGGTATGGGGGTTATGTTGTAATTTTTGTCACAAAATGGATTCATTCGACACCAAATATATAAAAATCAATAATTTGCGATAAAAGAATTTTTCCACACAATATTCTTGAAAATAGTGTATTTTCATTTCCTATTCATAATTTTGCCGAATAGCTCTTTCACCATACAGGGGTAACCAAACTCGGCATCACTTTTTTCCCAGTTTTTTCAAATAGAGCCGCCTATAAATAAGGCTATACCAGAATACCACTATATGTTTGCAGAAAAAGTAGTGTTTGCCTACTTAATTTCCATCCCAAATGTATCTAATTCTTAAGGAAAGTATGAAAAGTCATCATAACAGCAATAACGATTTTTATTCAATGCTGGACAAGAGAGGTAACAAAGTAAAGTCGAATAATTTGAAAAGGTAAATTCACAGGAGATGTTCAAACAACTCCCATTTTGAGCTATCTTCGACATCAACTGAAGTTGATCTTGTAATAGAGCGAAAAATTCTCTAATTCTATTCTTTATATCTCTGGTGTCGTTGGTTTCTCGCGTTAGACCTCTCCTTTATCATATCCCCAGAGATAGGAATCTGGGGAAGTGAGGTCTTGGGACCTTATTGATCACTGAATGGGTCTGTTTTTTGGTATCCATTCATTTCTGCGCCATCTGTTTAAAAATCTTCTTATCCGATTTTGATTGTGGGGAGGCGCGCTATCATGGTAATATAATCTCTGTCTGGTGTCAATCGGTACATTCCCCAACAAATTTGGTGAATCATTTCGGAGAAAATATCTGTGAATTTTTTTTATCAATATTCTGTTCACGGAAGTGTGACTCACATTTAGCTCTTTTGCAATGTTCCTCGTACTAAGATGAGGATTCTCATCGGTTGAAAGCATCACCGCTAATTCAATTTTTTTTTTTTGGTGCTATTTAGTAAACTTTTCATGGCCTGTGAATGTCCTCTATGTAGGAGATATCAATAGTCACCATAATCTATGGGGATATGAGAATAATGATGACAATGGAGAAGAGCTTGTAGACTGGGCCGAAACCAACAACCTCCATTCAGTTTTCAGTGCTAAAGATAAGCCAACGTTTTTCTCAAGAAGGTGGCGTAAGGGCTACAATCCGGATCTCTGTTTTATATCAAGTAATTCACAATCACAACCTTTAGCTAACTCACGCACTGTACTAGCGGACTTCCCACATAGTCAGCATCGCCCCGTTGTGATTACAGTAGGAATCGAATTACCAATGGTCGACTCAGTTCCCAGGCCACGATGGAACTTTGGCAAGGCGAAATGGACTACCTATGCAGCGGAACTCGATATGTGCATCCGCTTCATCCAACCAAAGGCTAAAAACTACCACAAATTTATAGGCCCAATGATAGCTGTAGCCAAAAAACATATCCCCCGAGGTTTCCGCAAGAAGTATATCCCTGGATGGAGCGAGGAAAGCCAGTCTCTATACGTGGAATTCAAGGACTCAGGAAACCCGGAAACTGCTGACCATCTACTAAGATCCCTTGACGCCAGCAGAATGAACAAATGGACTTCTGCTGTGGAACGCATGAACTTCGCACGTTCCAGTAGGAAAGCATGGGGTCTACTGCGGAAGCTTGGAGAATGTAACGGAAATATCGTGGGAAATGCCTCAATAAACCCAAACCGAATAGCCAACCGCATAGTTGACGTTTCTCGTGCACCAACCGATAAAAACCACACAAGAGACGTCAAAAAATCCCTAAGAGACCTCAAACGTTCCACGAGTTTTCGCACGACTTCTCTGCCGAGGAATTAGAACAGGGCCTCAAGGATACAAAAATTGGGAAAGCAGCAGGCTTCGACGGCATCTACCCCGAATTCCTGGTTAACTGTGGTAGGGCAACCCGACTGTGGCTTGTGAAATTTTTCAATGACATCCTTAACACAGGCCGCCTACCACCATAATTTAAGAGAACGAAGATTGTTGCTATTCTAAAACCTGGGAAACCACAGGAGCTACCCGAGAGCTACCGACCTATAGCTCTCCCCAGCTGCTGCCATAAGCTGTTAGAAAGACTACTCCATAACCGTATATGTCCTGCAGTTGATGTACTGATCCCCGTAGAACAGGCTGGGCTTAGGAGTGGCAGTAGCTGTACTGACCAAGTCTTATCCCTGACAACCCACATCGAAGCGGGGTTTGAAAGGGGACTGAGAACATCCGTAGCGTTCATTGATCTTACTGCAGTATATGACACCGTTTGGAGGGAAGGCCTAAAATACAAATTACTCAGAGTCATACCATGCCTGAAAATGTGCCATTTAATTAACAAACAGACTATTCCAAGTCTTTGTTAACGATGCTAAGAGCAATACTAGGAAACTGAACAATGGCCTCCCGCAGGGTCGGTAACTCGACTGGTGACTCGCCTATTAGTTTGTCCTATATAAGTCCTAGGGCATTCGGAATACAATATTTCATATATTCCTTGAGACTCATTAGGCATGTTATCTTTAGGAGACCTGAGAATATCAGAGATTCTATTATTAGCTGTGAAATAGGTTTTGAAGTCGCGTTTCCCTAACACTCTGCCAGTTTTGATAAAAAAAATCTAGACGCGGTTCAACCCGAACTTTCAATATCCATATATTTATATATATATATATATATATATTATGTTTGTTATAATAATCTCATTTGTTCAATGTTTTTCCATTGTTATGACCTCTATGTCGGAATTCCGACTTATAAGTCGGAATTCCGACTTGTATCTCGGAATTCCGACTTGTATCTCGGAATTCCGACTTATAAGTCGGAATTCTGACTTGTATCTCGGAATTCGGACTTGTAAGTCGGTTCTCGAATTCCGACTTAAGTCGGAATTCCGAGATAAAGTCGAATTCCGACTTACAAGTCGGAATTCCGAGATACAAGTCGGAATTCCGAGATACAAGTCGAAATTCCGACTTGTAAGTCGGAATTGTGAAATAAAAAAAAGTGTGGCACTTCTACGCCTTCCTAGTTTTTATTCCTGAACTGTCAAATTTCATTTATCACAAGGGAAACGTCATTCCATCACGAATCACAAATAGTTCTTCTGAATTTCATAACAAGGTAGAATATTTGTCAGGGTGATAGAAACCCTGCATAAGTCACAATCCATTTCATTCCGTGATTTCTGCTAAATAATAATGTATTATAATGTGAAAATATGTTATAGTAAAAATTTTTGTTCATACAGAACTTCCTTTTTTTTCTCAGTCTCTGCCGAAACCTGCTTCATCAGTGGATAAAACTCGTTTAATAAAAGTCATATCCTCTCTTTGTTTACCCATGAATCAATGAATTTATAATTCGTGTTGAAGATTTTCACATATTGAATATATTTTCAATGAAACTCGTCAACATCAAAGTTGTACAGAAGAATTTGAAACATTCAAATCTTAAGTTACATGAGATTACCACAGATCATGATCCAGATAACGAACCAACACAAAACGTGATTGTTCCACAGGTATATTCAAAATATGGACTAAATTCGATATTTCATAATGGAGTACGTTGTCAGTTCAAAAACATCTCAAAACTAGAGAACTTGAAATATCATTTGAAAACATATCTGATTTCAAAATTGTGAATGAGATTTTCAAATAAGTACTTTACTTTCTGTTTAAGACTTTTTCGCATCGTATTTTTTATCATTATACCACTTATAAATGTTGCTGAATTAACGTTATTATCATGATTTTGGTTTTGAAAATTTTTCATTTCAGATAATGCTGAATGATTGGATGTCGTCGAATGAAAGTGCATTTCTATTAAAATTAGCTGCTCCGATCGACTTTATACACGAGTACTTCCATTCAGAACATTGTCCAGTTAACCTTGTTTTGCTGAAAAATATAAAAAATCTCAGTCATTTCAAAGTTTTGGGGTGTCGACTATAGGGGGCAGTCCAATCCAGAATTTTTTTCGCCAATCACCAAAATTTGGTTTTATTTTCAATATTCACTTGGAAAAGTTATCAAAGAAAAACATTTTTCATTTTGTTGCTACGAGGCCCCTTAATATAGTAATGAAAGAGTTTAAGCAAAAGAATTATTTGAAGTACAGGTAATATTTTGACCCCCCCTATACATTCCTGGCTATGAAAATTTTTCATTTCAAATAATGGTGGACGCTCGGGTTAGATGTCGGCGAATAAAAGTGCATTTTTATCAAAAATCGTTGCTTCGATCGAAAATTTTCCAGGAAATGTTTTGTTGAAAAATATTGAAAAATCTCAGTCATTTCAAAGTTTTGGGGGCAGTCCGATCCTGACTTTGCAATATGGTTTTCGGAAAAATCTACTTGAATTAGTATTTCTTGTGTTGTAAGTGTTTGCTTCTTATTCTGTAGTTCTTGCATCTGGTGCTCTATTATAAAATCATGTTTCATAAATACAACTGATTGTTTATGGAGAACTTCCAAAAGTTCTCCATAAATTGTTTATGGAGAACTTCCAAAAGTTCTTCATAAACTCCACTGGTAGTACCTGATTTGTTTACCCAAAGACCGTTTCAGGTCATTTGATGAATGGCATACTTTAGATTTTCAAGTGGAACAACGTCTAAACATACAGTGGAATGCATTTTCAATACGACGAAAGCTATATTTTCGTGTTTAATGCGCGCACATGTTTTCCGATCTTTTTGTGTTTTCCGCCCTATCCAGAAAGGTTTGCATTTCTGAAAAGTCGACTCTGATATCCTGATTTTTGAAGTCTCTTTATATTTTCTATATATTCTATTCTATTGAATCCAGCAGCAGTCTCTTTGGTTTCTTAATTTTTCCTTTTTTAATATAGTCTTTTTTTCCTGGGCACATTTGTGAGTTACTGCCTTCTCTGAGCAATTTCGCTATAACTTTTTTTTTTTCAATTTTCACTCAAACGCAAATGAATGATTTGTTTCCTATGCATTTTGTACGGAACAATTTTTTTAACCTGTCCAATAATCTTATATTTCTTCATTATTTTACCACTGATAAGTTTTGATGCTACTTCCTTTTCATTCTGTTTATTCATTGATTGTACATTTTTAGATAACTGGGCACACCAAATAATAATAGTTTTTTAACTTCTTGGGGTATATGGAACCCTTCTGTAATTCCGTTGATCTTTGTATTTGGAGAGTCCTCAAATTGACCTGCTGATTTATCTTTATGGGTCTGCAGGATTACAATCTTTAATATTTGTCTCTTCTTCCTTTTTCTAGAACTTTCCAACCTCCTTTTTAATTCTGCTATCACTCTCCCAGATTCTTTCAGTATCCTGTAGCTCTTTGCTCTATCACGTTCAACTTTCTGATGACCTGCTTGTTTTTTAGAACTCGGAGTTTGAGATGTTCCAGGAATTTCAAATTTTTTAGGCGAATTTACAGTTTCAGATGATTTCGAATTTGAATCGTCCTCAATTTTGAGAGTGCAATTGTTCGTCATCACTATTTTGGGGTGAATTATTTTCCATGTAGTCTTGAGTGGTCAGTTGTGATTGTTTGTAACGTCTGTATTTTGACTAGCTTCCATCCACCGTTTTCTCTGATTCCTTTTATCCCTTTTGCTGAGCATCTCTATATATTCAACATTACCGGCATCTTTCATTTTTCTGTATCTTTCTCGGTCCTTCCTCCGTTCTTCTTGTAACTGTTCTTCAGTCATTTTCGCTCTATATTTCTGAACTCTTTTCGTGTTGACTTCTTTTGGTTTATTCTTTGGTGTCTCTGGGTTGCATTTGTGTCTTAATTATTTGATTTTATTTACATTTTTGTCGTTTTCCCTGTCTTGGTTTTCTTCGAAGTACAGGGAATTGAAAAAGCTTTAGTCTTGGCTTGATCAGCTTGCTCATGTTGCTCAGTTTCGGGCAAATTTAGAAAATAATCAGAAATTGAGTTCATATCATACCCATTCAATACAGTTTGAACAACATGTCTATCATTCGTCTTTGATTTAATTTTAATATCCAGACTCCGTGTAGCCTTTATCTCTTCTTTTTTTTTTTCTTCCGTTTTCATATTCATGTATGCCCTCTCACGATCGCTCTTCAATTTTTTCTTTAAATCTATAAATCACTGTTCTTCCATGTATACTGAAATTAGTTGCCAAATCACGTACTATATATATATATATATATATATATATATATATATATATATATATATATATATATATATATATATATATATATATATATATATATATATATATATAAATATATATATATATATACATATAAAACGTTCGAATAAATTGACGTCATTCTGGAAACAAAACCATCATTTCGGAAACAATTTTGCATCTAAGAAACTGTTTTCGTAATGACGTTTCCGAAATGACGAAATCCGACCAAATTATTCCTAATGACCTGGTTCATCAACCGAGCAACATGAAACTATGAGGTTATGTTTAACCTCCCTGCAGTACTTAAGCAATTCATCAAAAAACGCTGGAAGAAAGGAACAGTATTATCAACACACGTTTCCGAATTGATAGGGAATGAGAGTACGTTAACATTATCCGCCTTTCACCAATAAATTGAGAAAAAACTATGGATATTTACAAAAACTTACCGGTATTTCTGGACCAAACAAACCACAAGACACATTTCAGTGCACATGCGTGGAGATATGAGGTTCATAGTCGCGAAATATTTGAATATGTTTGTTACGTTTCCGGAATGATGGGTAACTCTCCGGACATAAAACAATTAACTATAACACTTTAGATTGATAGTTGATAGCAAAAATCTCTATATATGTATAGTAGATACTTTGAAAATTGTTTCAATAATAATTGTATATACTCCGAAATAAATACACTACAGAATAATACTCGCAAATTATAAATTGAGTTTTGGACAGTTATACATATATTAATTTAAAAAATATCTACATTCAATTGAGAGATTTATGATTATGCAATTTAGATACCTATTAGGGTTTCACATAGGTGTTTGATTCGTGCTTATAGGTCTAATAAATCACTAGAAATCGCTTCGGATATGCGATTGTCCCGTTATAACATTTTTAGCCATAACTGACATTAACCAAGCTCAATGTACATGCATGCATATTAATATCGAACAACTTTATGGAGAAAAATCATTCAGAATGTAATTTTCAACCATATCTGGGAAAAAAGTATAACAAATCATACATTATTTCTACTTTCAACTAAAATCATGAGTTTGTGTTGAAATTAATAAAAATATTTCAGACGAAATAATTATCACTATTCGAATTCAATAATACATTATTTTTTCCAAGTGTCGAAAATCAAATCTCAGGTAATTTTTTTTATTCAAATATATAAATTTGACATTATAATTACAATTTGATACAGTAATGTGTTGACAAAATTATTAGTGAGAGATAAGTGCCATGTGAAGTGGAATGAATAGAAAAATCGAATTTAAACGGTTTTCTTCACATAAAGGATTCAATATAAAATTGAACCAGAGAAAGGTAGATCTCAGGTGAAAAACAACTACTTTCCTGGCAAATACCACGCAGAACGTTGAATGATATTCACCTGAAAATCAATTTTATATTGAATCCTTTATGTGAAGAAAACCGTTTAAATTCGATTTTTCTATTCATTCCACTTCACATGGCACTTATCTCTCACTTATGCTAGACGGGCTTGCCACTCCTACTGAGAAGGAATCTTTCATTTAGAAACCTATCGAGGTGGGAGATTTTCGGAGTGTTTCTTTCTGTCACTAGGTACCGCCAGTTAAAGTTTATCTTTTCCGGCGTACCTATAGGTGTTACAAGATCGATGATGGTTTGTTTACGTTGTGTCTCACTTCAGCCAGAGTTCTTTGGACTTTTGGCTGGTTGACTTCTCCGTACTGATGAGGGCCAAGAAGCCTGAAACCGGTATGCGGATTGTTAGGTGAACACGACTTAAATTAAACATAATCGAGCTTATCAGAAAGAAACATTTGCATTCAATGTCCATTGATATTTTATGGAAGTATGCATGGATTTTCAGGTGAATATCATTCAACGTTCTGCGTGGTATTTGCCAGGAAAGTAGTTGTTTTCACCTGAGATCTACCTTTCTCTGGTTCAATTTTATATTGAATCCTTTATGTGGAAAACCGTTTAAATTCGATTTTTCTATTCATTCCACTTCACATGGCACTTATCTCTCACTGTATGCTAGACGGGCTTGCCATCCTACTGAGAAGGAATCTTTCATTTAGAAACCTATCGAGGTGGGAGATTTTCGAGATGTTTCTTTCTGTCACTAGGTACCGCCAGTTAAAGTTTATCTTTTCCGGCGTACCTATAGGTGTTACAAGATCGATGATGGTTTGTTTACGTTGTGTCTCACTTCAGCCAGAGTTCTTTGGACTTTTGGCTGGTTGACTACTCCGTACTGATGAGGGCCAAGAAGCCTGAAACCGGTATGCGGATTGTTAGGTGAACACGACTTAAATTAAACATAATCGAGCTTATCAGAAAGAAACATTTGCATTCAATGTCCATTGATATTTTATGGAAGTATGCATGGATTTTCAGGTGAATATCATTCAACGTTCTGCGTGGTATTTGCCAGGAAAGTAGTTGTTTTTCACCTGAGATCTACCTTTCTCTGGTTCAATTTTATATTGAATCCTTTATGTGAAGAAAACCGTTTAAATTCGATTTTTCTAAAATTATTAGTATTGTATTTTATCTCTTTTCTTTTTCGCATTTGATAATTTAAACTGTAAAATGGCTTCGACACTAAGTATGGAGTGATATTCATAACATGTTCAATAGAAAGGCTATAAGGCAAAACATTTGGATGCTTCCATTTATCTTTAACCCAACTTTACAACAGCATAATGGTATATTCTTCCAGAAAAATACATCCTCTACTCATTCCAGTTTAGTTTTTTCCTGTTTACTCAGTCATACCACCCACACAGCACAGTTTGTTTCCAGAAATATTGCAGAAATATCATTTAGTAATATTGTTTTCATTTTTGTAATATTGCCCAAATATTTTCAGATATATTCATACAATAATAAGGAAGTAATATGTAATTGATTTGTTGAAAATATAAACAGGATGTTCATAGAATCAGATGTTTCCCTTTTTAATATGTAATGATAAGGACATATTTCAGAAACTGCATGGAAAAAGTTAAATGTATATTTTTGATACATTCGATTACACATTTTGAGAGATTGCTCGCATTGATTCCTTATCAAATCGACAATAAATTCCTAAAATATTCATGTCACCATCATTTATTTTGAAGGTACATCTTTTATAAATGAACTTGAAATTGAAAGAAACTTTCAAAAAGTAACAAAATCGATGATAGTCCACAATCACCAATGAATATTGTAGAACAGTAATCCCAATAACGTTTCCCCATTCCCAGCCTCTTTTTACACGCTTTATATTAGCTTTATATTATTATATTAGCTTCACTTGTATGTTTGTTTGTTTGTAACCGACTCCTTTGGGCGCGATTTTGACCCACTTCCAGACGTCCGAATGATTTGAAATTGGTCAGGTGTACATAATTCCGGTGACAATGCATTATGGAATTTTTGTGTGAAAAAAAAAACAAAATGGCGGCTCCAATATGGCGTACGAGTTTTGTGATTATGGTCCAATTCGCTTCAAAATTGGTATCTGATGGTTGTCGTGGTCGGAGATTATGACTCTTCTGTCAAAATTGAAAAATTCAAGATGTCGGCTCCAAAATGGTGAACGAGTTTTGTGATTATGGTCTGATTCTATTCAAAATTGGTATGTGGGGGTTTTTGGGGTCGAATATTATGATTCTTTTATGAAAATTGTGAAATTTAAGATGGCGGCTTTAAAATGGCGGCCGAATTTTGTGATTATGATCTGATTCTATTCAAAATTGGTATGTGGGGGTTTTTGGGGTCGGAGATTATCATTATTTTGTCAAAATTGAAATATTCAAGATGGCGGCTCCAAAATGGCAGCGAGTTTTGTGATTATGGTCCGATTCTATTCAATATTGGAGAATAATAGTTAAAAAAATTTAATAATATTAATAATAGTTTGAAAAACTAAAAACACGCGTTAATAGAAAACTAAACTGAAAAGTTGAAAATGAATAATAGTTTAAAAAAACAAAAAAACACGCTTTTATAGAAAACCAGACTAAAAAAAATAAAAAATGAGTTTTTTTTTATTTAAGGAAAAGCGTGGAGTGCATGGTATCAATAATTATATAGTACATTACACACCTAGGGCAGTAAAGTGAGAAATGTCTCAGATCACAGGTAATTGTTGGCCGAGGCGATACCATGCCTTTTTTGAATAAAATATTTTTTTTTTCTTATTTTTTATTTTTTTAGTCTGATTTTCTATAAAAGCGTGTTTTTTTTTAACTATTATTTATTTGTTTTATTTTCATTACTCGTTTTTGAATGCTCTCAAGTTGTTTCAGATTGAACGTTTGCTTATAATCCCTACAATTATGTCATCCATATGAGTAGTTTTGTTAATGTTTCTGAAAACATATTTCTGCTGAAAAGCTCTGTATATTAATGCATTAGAGAAGGCGAAACTCAAAATCGAGAATAGTATTGTAAAATAATTTTTGTATAGAGGATTGTATAGATAGGTCAAAATATCACCAGTACGTCATATAACTTTTTCCCCTAAAATTTTTCGTTAATGAGTTAGGGGCCCTCGAAAATATTTTTTTTTATATAAATTTTCAAGTGAATATGGAAAATCACCAAATTCTGGTGATTGACGAAACACATGAATTCCTTTGATAAGGTTTCATTAATGAGTCAGTTAGTTTGCTACAAACTCAGGATCGGACTGCCCCCAAAACTTTGAAATGACTGAGATTTTTCAATATTTTTCAACAAAACATTTCCTGGAAAATTTTCGATCGAAGCAACGATTTTTGATAAAAATGCACTTTTATTCGCCGACATCTAACCCGAGCGTCCACCATTATTTGAAATGAAAAATTTTCATAGCCAGGAATGTATAGGGGGGGTCAAAATATTACCTGTACTTCAAATAATTCTTTTGCTTAAACTCTTTCATTACTATATTAAGGGGCCTCGTAGCAACAAAATGAAAAATGTTTTTCTTTGATAACTTTTCCAAGTGAATATTGAAAATGAAACCAAATTTTGGTGATTGGCGAAAAAAATTCTGGATTGGACTGCCCCCTATAGTCGACACCCCAAAACTTTGAAATGACTGAGATTTTTTATATTTTTCAGCAAAACAAGGTTAACTGGACAATGTTCTGAATGGAAGTACTCGTGTATAAAGTCGATCGGAGCAGCTAATTTTAATAGAAATGCACTTTCATTCGACGACATCCAATCATTCAGCATTATCTGAAATGAAAAATTTTCAAAACCAAAATCATGATAATAACGTTAATTCAGCAACATTTATAAGTGGTATAATGATAAAAAATACGATGCGAAAAAGTCTTAAACAGAAAGTAAAGTACTTATTTGAAAATCTCATTCACAATTTTGAAATCAGATATGTTTTCAAATGATATTTCAAGTTCTCTAGTTTTGAGATGTTTTTGAACTGACAACGTACTCCATTATGAAATATCGAATTTAGTCCATATTTTGAATATACCTGTGGAACAATCACGTTTTGTGTTGGTTCGTTATCTGGATCATGATCTGTGGTAATCTCATGTAACTTAAGATTTGAATGTTTCAAATTCTTCTGTACAACTTTGATGTTGACGAGTTTCATTGAAAATATATTCAATATGTGAAAATCTTCAACACGAATTAAAAATTCATTGATTCATGGGTAAACAAAGAGAGGATATGACTTTTATTAAACGAGTTTTATCCACTGATGAAGCAGGTTTCGGCAGAGACTGAGAAAAAAAAGGAAGTTCTGTATGAACAAAAATTTTTACTATAACATATTTTCACATTATAATACATTATTATTTAGCAGAAATCACGGAATGAAATGGATTGTGACTTATGCAGGGTTTCTATCACCCTGACAAATATTCTACCTTGTTATGAAATTCAGAAGAACTATTTGTGATTCGTGATGGAATGACGTTTCCCTTGTGATAAATAAAATTTGACAGTTCAGGAATAAAAACTAGGAAGGCGTAGAAGTGCCACACTTTTTTTTATTTCACAATTCCGACTTACAAGTCGGAATTTCGACTTGTATCTCGGAATTCCGACTTGTATGTCGACTATAGGGGGCAGTCCAATCCAGAATTTTTTTCGCCAATCACCAAAATTTGGTTTTATTTTCAATATTCACTTGGAAAAATTATCAAAGAAAAACATTTTTCATTTTGTTGCTACGAGGCCCCTTAATATAGTAATGAAAGAGTTTAAGCAAAAGAATTATTTGAAGTACAGGTAATATTTTGACCCCCCCTATACATTCCTGGCTATGAAAATTTTTCATTTCAAATAATGGTGGACGCTCGGGTTAGATGTCGGCGAATAAAAGTGCATTTTTATCAAAAATCGTTGCTTCGATCGAAAATTTTCCAGGAAATGTTTTGTTGAAAAATATTGAAAAATCTCAGTCATTTCAAAGTTTTGGGGGCAGTCCGATCCTGAGTTTGTAGCAAACTAACTGACTCATTAATGAAACCTTATCAAAGGAATTCATGTGTTTCGTCAATCACCAGAATTTGGTGATTTTCCATATTCACTTGAAAATTTATATAAAAAAAAATATTTTCGAGGGCCCCTAACTCATTAACGAAAAATTTTAGGGGAAAAAGTTATATGACGTACTGGTGATATTTTGACCTATCTATACAATCCTCTATACAAAAATTATTTTACAATACTATTCTCGATTTTGAGTTTCGCCTTCTCTAATGCATTAATATACAGAGCTTTTCAGCAGAAATATGTTTTCAGAAACATTAACAAAACTACTCATATGGATGACATAATTGTAGGGTTATAAGCAAACGTTCAATCTGAAACAACTTGAGAGCATTCAAAAACGAGTAATGAAAATAAAACAAATAAATAATAGTTAAAAAAAAACACGCTTTTATAGAAAATCAGACTAAAAAAATAAAAAATAAGAAAAAAAAAATATTTTATTCAAAAAAGGCATGGTATCGCCTCGGCCAACAATTACCTGTGATCTGAGACATTTCTCACTTTACTGCCCTAGGTGTGTAATGTACTATATAATTATTGATACCATGCACTCCACGCTTTTCCTTAAATAAAAAAAAACTCATTTTTTATTTTTTTTAGTCTGGTTTTCTATAAAAGCGTGTTTTTTTGTTTTTTTAAACTATTATTCATTTTCAACTTTCAGTTTAGTTTTCTATTAACGCGTGTTTTTAGTTTTTCAAACTATTATTAATATTATTAAATTTTTTTAACTATTATTCTCCAATATTGAATAGAATCGGACCATAATCACAAAACTCGCTGCCATTTTGGAGCCGCCATCTTGAATATTTCAATTTTGACAAAATAATGATAATCTCCGACCCCAAAAACCCCCACATACCAATTTTGAATAGAATCAGATCATAATCACAAAATTCGGCCGCCATTTTAAAGCCGCCATCTTAAATTTCACAATTTTCATAAAAGAATCATAATATTCGACCCCAAAAACCCCCACATACCAATTTTGAATAGAATCAGACCATAATCACAAAACTCGTTCACCATTTTGGAGCCGACATCTTGAATTTTTCAATTTTGACAGAAGAGTCATAATCTCCGACCACGACAACCATCAGATACCAATTTTGAAGCGAATTGGACCATAATCACAAAACTCGTACGCCATATTGGAGCCGCCATTTTGTTTTTTTTTTCACACAAAAATTCCATAATGCATTGTCACCGGAATTATGTACACCTGACCAATTTCAAATCATTCGGACGTCTGGAAGTGGGTCAAAATCGCGCCCAAAGGAGTCGGTTACAAACAAACAAACATACAAGTGAAGCTAATATAATAATATAAAGCTAATATAAAGCGTGTAAAAAGAGGCTGGGAATGGGGAAACGTTATTGGGATTACTGTTCTACAATATTCATTGGTGATTGTGGACTATCATCGATTTTGTTACTTTTTGAAAGTTTCTTTCAATTTCAAGTTCATTTATAAAAGATGTACCTTCAAAATAAATGATGGTGACTGAATATTTTAGGAATTTATTGTCGATTTGATAAGGGAATCAATGCGAGCAATCTCTCTCGAAAATGTGTAATCGAATGTATCAAAAATATACATTTAACTTTTTCCATGCAGTTTCTGAAATATGTCCTTATCATTACATATTAAAAAGGGAAACATCTGATTCTATGAACATCCTGTTTATATTTTCAACAAATCAATTACATATTACTTCCTTATTATTGTATGAATATATCTGAAAATATTTGGGCAATATTACAAAAATGAAAACAATATTACTAAATGATATTTCTGCAATATTTCTGGAAACAAACTGTGCTGTGTGGGTGGTATGACTGAGTAAACAGGAAAAAACTAAACTGGAATGAGTAGAGGATGTATTTTTCTGGAAGAATATACCATTATGCTGTTGTAAAGTTGGGTTAAAGATAAATGGAAGCATCCAAATGTTTTGCCTTATAGCCTTTCTATTGAACATGTTATGAATATCACTCCATACTTAGTGTCGAAGCCATTTTACAGTTTAAATTATCAAATGCGAAAAAGAAAAGAGATAAAATACAATACTAATAATTTTGTCAACACATTACTGTATCAAATTGTAATTATAATGTCAAATTTATATATTTGAATAAAAAAAATTACCTGAGATTTGATTTTCGACACTTGGAAAAAATAATGTATTATTGAATTCGAATAGTGATAATTATTTCGTCTGAAATATTTTTATTAATTTTAACACAAACTCATGATTTTAGTTGAAAGTAGAAATAATGTATGATTTGTTATACTTTTTTCCCAGATATGGTTGAAAATTACATTCTGAATGATTTTTCTCCATAAAGTTGTTCGATATTAATATGCATGCATGTACATTGAGCTTGGTTAATGTCAGTTATGGCTAAAAATGTTATAACGGGACAATCGCATATCCGAAGCGATTTCTAGTGATTTATTAGACCTATAAGCACGAATCAAACACCTATGTGAAACCCTAATAGGTATCTAAATTGCATAATCATAAATCTCTCAATTGAATGTAGATATTTTTTAAATTAATATATGTATAACTGTCCAAAACTCAATTTATAATTTGCGAGTATTATTCTGTAGTGTATTTATTTCGGAGTATATACAATTATTATTGAAACAATTTTCAAAGTATCTACTATACATATATAGCAGATTTTTTGCTATCAACTATCAATCTAAAGTGTTATAGTTAATTGTTTTATGTCCGGAGAGTTACCCATCATTCCGGAAACGTAACAAACATATTCAAATATTTCGCGACTATGAACCTCATATCTCCACGCATGTGCACTGAAATGTGTCTTGTGGTTTGTTTGGTCCAGAAATACCGGTAAGTTTTTGTAAATATCCATAGTTTTTTCTCAATTTATTGGTGAAAGGCGGATAATGTTAACGTACTCTCATTCCCTATCAATTCGGAAACGTGTGTTGATAATACTGTTCCTTTCTTCCAGCGTTTTTTGATGAATTGCT
The DNA here is from genome assembly GCA_018342105.1 of Gonioctena quinquepunctata. NCBI lineage: Eukaryota > Metazoa > Arthropoda > Insecta > Coleoptera > Chrysomelidae > Gonioctena > Gonioctena quinquepunctata. The sequence continues at coordinate 97,770 of JAFIRS010003777.1, read as the reverse complement.
TAAGTACTGCAGGGAGGTTAAACATAACCTCATAGTTTCATGTTGCTCGGTTGATGAACCAGGTCATTAGGAATAATTTGGTCGGATTTCGTCATTTCGGAAACGTCATTACGAAAACAGTTTCTTAGATGCAAAATTGTTTCCGAAATGATGGTTTTGTTTCCAGAATGACGTCAATTTATTCGAACGTTTTATATGTATATATATATATATATATATATATATATATATATATATATATATATATATATATATATATATATATATATGTACGTGATTTGGCAACTAATTTCAGTATACATGGAAGAACAGTGATTTATAGATTTAAAGAAAAAATTGAAGAGCGATCGTGAGAGGGCATACATGAATATGAAAACGGAAGAAAAAAAAAAGAAGAGATAAAGGCTACACGGAGTCTGGATATTAAAATTAAATCAAAGACGAATGATAGACATGTTGTTCAAACTGTATTGAATGGGTATGATATGAACTCAATTTCTGATTATTTTCTAAATTTGCCCGAAACTGAGCAACATGAGCAAGCTGATCAAGCCAAGACTAAAGCTTTTTCAATTCCCTGTACTTCGAAGAAAACCAAGACAGGGAAAACGACAAAAATGTAAATAAAATCAAATAATTAAGACACAAATGCAACCCAGAGACACCAAAGAATAAACCAAAAGAAGTCAACACGAAAAGAGTTCAGAAATATAGAGCGAAAATGACTGAAGAACAGTTACAAGAAGAACGGAGGAAGGACCGAGAAAGATACAGAAAAATGAAAGATGCCGGTAATGTTGAATATATAGAGATGCTCAGCAAAAGGGATAAAAGGAATCAGAGAAAACGGTGGATGGAAGCTAGTCAAAAATACAGACGTTACAAACAATCACAACTGACCACTCAAGACTACATGGAAAATAATTCACCCCAAAATAGTGATGACGAACAATTGCACTCTCAAAATTGAGGACGATTCAAATTCGAAATCATCTGAAACTGTAAATTCGCCTAAAAAATTTGAAATTCCTGGAACATCTCAAACTCCGAGTTCTAAAAAACAAGCAGGTCATCAGAAAGTTGAACGTGATAGAGCAAAGAGCTACAGGATACTGAAAGAATCTGGGAGAGTGATAGCAGAATTAAAAAGGAGGTTGGAAAGTTCTAGAAAAAGGAAGAAGAGACAAATATTAAAGATTGTAATCCTGCAGACCCATAAAGATAAATCAGCAGGTCAATTTGAGGACTCTCCAAATACAAAGATCAACGGAATTACAGAAGGGTTCCATATACCCCAAGAAGTTAAAAAACATTATTATTTGGTGTGCCCAGTTATCTAAAAATGTACAATCAATGAATAAACAGAATGAAAAGGAAGTAGCATCAAAACTTATCAGTGGTAAAATAATGAAGAAATATAAGATTATTGGACAGGTTAAAAAAATTGTTCCGTACAAAATGCATAGGAAACAAATCATTCATTTGCGTTTGAGTGAAAATTGAAAAAAAAAAAGTTATAGCGAAATTGCTCAGAGAAGGCAGTAACTCACAAATGTGCCCAGGAAAAAAAGACTATATTAAAAAAGGAAAAATTAAGAAACCAAAGAGACTGCTGCTGGATTCAATGGAGAATGTATATAGAAAATATAAAGAGACTTCAAAAATCAGGATATCAGAGTCGACTTTTCAGAAATGCAAACCTTTCTGGATAGGGCGGAAAACACAAAAAGATCGGAAAACATGTGCGCGCATTAAACACGAAAATATAGCTTTCGTCGTATTGAAAATGCATTCCACTGTATGTTTAGACGTTGTTCCACTTGAAAATCTAAAGTATGCCATTCATCAAATGACCTGAAACGGTCTTTGGGTAAACAAATCAGGTACTACCAGTGGAGTTTATGAAGAACTTTTGGAAGTTCTCCATAAACAATTTATGGAGAACTTTTGGAAGTTCTCCATAAACAATCAGTTGTATTTATGAAACATGATTTTATAATAGAGAACCAGATGCAAGAACTACAGAATAAGAAGCAAACACTTACAACACAAGAAATACTAATTCAAGTAGATTTTTCCGAAAACCATATTGCAAAATATTCATCAGAGATACAGTCAATGCACTTTGGTGCATTAAAAAAGTAAATTTCCCTACATGCAGAAACTTACTATTTCCGTGAAGATGGAGCAACATCAGTCATTAGCATCCAATGTTTTTGTTCTGTTAGCGATACTTTAGATCACCAGTCCCACGCCATCTGGGCTCACCTTCACAAATTGTTATTGGATTTGTCGACGGAGCGACCAGATACTTCAAAAATACATTTATTTTCTGGTTACTTTTTCATTACCAAGATTCCCATGTACTTCAATAATATACAGGTGGACACGGTGAAGGTCCCATGGACGATGTAGGAGGCACTCTGAAGCGATAAGCTGACAGCTTAATTTCATATGGTAATGATATTTTGTCGGCTTCAACATTTATTAATCAAGTTTCTTCAAGCGGATTCATAAAAATTAGGGAAGTGACTAGCGAAGAAATCAGAAATGTAAACTAGACATGCGCTCTCCTCCGGTTTCACAAATCATGTCTCTTCATAAAATAACATGGTCCGAAGAAAAACCTACAGTTATATTTTTGAGAGAGATTAGTTGTTTCTCTTGTCCTCTTAGCGGCAGATGTTCACATTTCAGCCTGAAGATACCTATGGTCACTTTATTTCCGGAGAAAAAAGTAATGGAGAGAAGAGTAAGAAAAGTGAGGTCAGCATCGTAATGAACAAAAAGATTAGGGAAGGGAAGGCAAAAACAAAAAAGGTCAGTTCATTTTCTGAGGAAAAAGTATGGGCAGTTTGGTAGCAGATGCAGAAAGTTTAGTCCGCTTGGTGCCCGAAAACCAGAGTTTAGTCACTTTTTTCCAGGGAGTATCATTATTATGAAATTGCCATTTTTATATTTTTGATTTCATTTTCATCTAAATGATTTATTTCATCATCTCTTGTTTTCCCTTATCATATTCTGAATCATTAGAATCTAAGAAAAAAAATTATATCATATCAGAAGTCCTAATAGTTTGTTTGTTAATTTATACTTCACAAAACACAACACTATAATGACCTTGACTATTGAATAAATAAATCAGAATTCACTGTCCAAAATACTATTTTTCTTTGGAACTGTACTGCAACTGTCGCTCACACGCGATGCCTTATATAAAGCATCAGTACTAGAAAATCATCGAAATTCCTGAAAAATACTTGATCGTTCTCCATTTGTTCGTAACGGGAATTCCAACATCTCATGTCGTCAGTCCTTTTGATGTTTTTCCTCAACTTTGGAAATATGTTTTTCCACAGTTTGGTTCAATTTATCAACCAAGCCATCCGACTGGGGTGGAGCGTAATAGTCCCAGTCTTGCTGATACCCATCGGCTCATGAACTTTTGAATAACTTGCACTCGGAATTCCTTCCTGAATCGGAATGTAACTCCATCGGTACTCAGAATCTTGAGAACATGTTGTCCACCAATAACCTTGTTATTGTGGATGCCTCCTGATGTGGAATGACATGGGCTTCTATCCTTTTGCTGAAATAGTCCGTGGCAACAAGGATGTATCCATTATATTCATCGGTCACAGGAAATGGTCCAGTTACATCAATGGATCCGTAGAAATGGTGCACCTTCGTTGTATTTCTTCATTTTGCCCTCTGCGACCTTCAGTCGCTCCGCACTCTATTTTCTGCTTCTGAACTCAGAAGAACCTCTGCCTGACTTTTTCCAAGGTCTCATCGAGCCCCACTTATCCTCCTGATTTCACCTCATGAATTTCTTTCAAGGCCTCATCTATCCTCTTCCTGGGTAAAACCAATTGAGAAATTGGGGATCTTCCATCAGCTGACAGTAGTTCATTTTCAACATCCATCCATTGTGTCCATATTGCCTCGAAATGTGATCTCTATCCAGAATATCTCTCCAGGAGGGTCTGCCGGTTCCGTTCTCTTCTCAATGTAGAAAGTCCCCAATGTTTGGATCAGTTTCTTAGTTCTGTCTGATTTGTTAGGGAGCTTACTCCTTTCCAGATAAAGCAACTGCAATACTCTGTAGACGTCCTGATATTTAATTTCGAAATGGTACTGGTTCAGCATTTGTATCCTCTTTTCTCCTTCTGGGTTTATCATGTACAGCGGCTTTCAATTTGTAGAAAACTTTATCACTTTCGATAGATCAGTGGAAGTTGACCGGATTCTCTGTCAACTAGAGAGCTTCTCACCTTGGGTTTATCTTTTGGTCTTGGCCAGTCTCGAATAGTCTGTATTTTGGATTTGTTTGTTTGAATTGCTTCTGCCGATACTATATGGCCCAAAAAATCATCGGGTTTCTGGAATAGGGACCATTTCTGAAGATTCAGTCTGGAGTCAGCACTCCACAAATGTCCAGATATTCCTCGAATTTTTTTTCCATAACCACTACATCATCCAGATACATCAGGCAAGTTTTCCAAGTGAGTTCACGCAATATCACCTCCATCAATCTCTCGAAGATTACCGGAGAATTACAGAGACCGAATGGCATTACTGTCCGTTACTCCTAGTGAACCCAGTTTTTTCTCAATCGTATTCGTGAATACCCACTTGCCAGTGTTGAAATCCATTGTGAGCCTGCTGATGTTATCAGTGTGTCGTTGATTCGAAGTAATGGATATCTGTTTTTTCAGTCACTATATTTTAAACAGAATCTTGCAGAAGCATCCTTCTTGGAGACCAGTCCACCGAGGGGACCACGGACTCGATGATTTTTCGATTACGCCATCTTTGGTCACTTTCTCGACAATCTCCTCACTTTATGTTGTTTGGGAAATTGTTATATTCTTGGTGGTTGTCGAATACAATGGTCTTGACCGGTATCTATCCTATGCTGTACTAGATTGGTTCGTCCTGTTGGTGACCCTGCAGACTCTGATACGTCACATTTCCTTAGCAATGAATTTCATGGCGTATTCGTATTCATATATAATTGAAGAGTAATAATTTTGCATTTCAGTCAAGGAATACTATCTTGCTTCCCGTATGGGTCCTGTAACTGTTCGAATCGAAATGAGTAGCTCTGGAATTGAACTTGTGAGCTGTCATCTGGAATATTCACAGAGCAGACGTGAATGCATACTGGAATGATTTCAGCCGATTTGTCATATTGAAGGTAATCGATCAAGCCATCTTCGAAATGCGCTAGTTGACTGGTCACTCGACTTGGCCTAAGTTCAGCAAGAACTAGTACGAGTCCAAATGAGCTGTATATTATACGTGCCCACTAGTCAATTCTGTATGGATTCGTGAATACGAAACAGTATATTATCATTCATGGACTCTGAAACTTGATATGTTGGTGCTGCTGCATTTCTGGTCATGAGTCGTGACTATCTTTTATTTCATCTAAAAATGAAGGTGGTGGGTGGCTTTTCAGTCTGAATCTGTTTCCAGGCATTATAGAGCACGGTTTTTTGTTTATGTAAAGCTGGAGAAGGTTCCCAATCAATAACTTCTTAAAAATTTATCAAAAAATAAAATGAAACCGTTTCTACTCCATTTCACAACTAACGAGCAGAACTTTTGCTGTGTAATGTAGGAGACAATGCCTTGACTACTTGCAATGTGTTGCTCACACCCTTTGGCATTCAAAAATTCACAAAGATCCGTCGGTGACTACAAGTTTCGACTCAAGTATAGGCCTGTCTTCACACACATCACTTGACATTTGGCAGTTATTTGACTATTACTTGCATAATAGTCAGGCAAGGTTCTGTTCGAGTAGAGCGATAGCCACCCCTTTCACTGCGACCTTTTCAGATCTCTTTTCGGTTGATCAAGATACAAGGTTCCTTCCTACTCGCAGCAATCTTTCCTCACGGGAGATAATGTTCATCAGTTTTACTTATATGTGCTTATTATTCATTCAGGTATATTTCCTTTTCCCTAATTTGGCTCTCCACTACTGCTACTAATCATGCCCTTGTTGCTCTATATATAATATGTTTCGATGCAAAATAATATGGTTTTCCGCTTGGATAGGGATAACTGGGTGGCTTTTTGGCCACACCACACCTATTTTAGGCTCACTTTGATGATAAAAAATTGAAGAACTGAAGAGCTGAAGTAATTATAATATTACGAAAGGATTTGTTGTGGCCGTTATTTTTTGTGTGAATTTTGTCCATATGAAGTCCCATGAGTAGCTGGAGAAAATAAATCTAGACCTAGAGAGAGCTCCGTTTGACGATGACAAGCCGTTATATGATTTGATGACGTTCAAAATCTCAAAGTTTCATTGGAGCGGCAAGCTGATAGACTCGATTATCAGGTCGGAAATGCATATCTTGGAATTGGTCCAACTTTGGATTGACATTCAGTTGAAAATATTTCCAGGTGATAACTTGAAAGCTACCCGCTAGCAGAAATTGCCTAGCGTCCCAAGAAGTAAAATTATGGTAAAAATACCCAACCAAGTCTCTTCCCCAAATTCTCTAATATATTTTTTTAAAGAAACCGAGGAAAACAATGTATGTCATTTACCAACTTATAGAGTAAAGACGATAAAGCTCATAGCTTACAGAGCACAAGAGTAGCAGACATAAGGAGGCCACAGATGAAATGAATGACGATAAAAAAAATCCTGAAGACCCCGAATCAGCCGATCCCACATATATTCAGAGACATAAATTGAGGATGTCTTGATTCAGAGCCAAAGAAAGCTGGTGAATGAGAAGACATGACACCACTATTGATTTCGAGAAACTATTATGATATGTTGATCAGAACTACTGTATCAGTAGAGTTAGTATAATTGATGAAACATTTTCCATAGAAGATCACGAAAGCCTTGTGTGAGATAGCTACTCATTTGAATTTTTATTGGATAGAATCTAATCGATTGGTTCATTTTGTGTTAACTGGTCATTTCTTCGAATTATGATTTTATCGTACAAATAACGTTGTAGTGTTATCAGATCCCATCATAACTTATATTCACCGAGCTGAATCAACGAAAACATCCAATAAAAACAATGGAGAAAGTCATTGAATTGATTTGGTATCTCATATGCGTAAAAAATCAAGATTTATAATTTTCAATACCTATTTTACTAAAAAAGTATTCGGTGGAAGTTTATCAAAACCTTCATTTCTGAAAATCGGACAACAAAAATTTTCATGAGTAACTGGGTAAAGAGTAAATGCAACTACCGGGTGGATATGACTCCAAGATATAAATGATTGAAATGAAAAAATATATGTTTGTAGAGTGTGCGAATTATTCGTAGTATAAAATCATAATCGAGACTTTTTAGGTAGTGAAAAATCAATAATTTGAATATTTGTTTAAGGTTGTTAACGTAGCTCAAATCATCGAACTTCTGATGACGTGCATTCTCTATGTCGTTGTTTGTGGGGACTTGATGATTGGTACATTTCCAGATGGAGCCATTGACACCAGATCATGGATGATGGTGATCGGAATCCTACTCATTCCACTAGGTAAGGAAAATGTAAACTATATTACCATTTTTGTCTCAATGAAGAAAACATAATTCATTTTTCAGAAGTGATTTTTCGTAATAAAACTATGGTTTCCATTTATAAAGTTCTTCTGGGATCATACCTTGCCTGAATTTGATTCATTTTTATTTTCTTTGGTAACTGTTTTCAGATTCTTTCAGTTTGGGAATAACCTCACCAAGAACACAGAGTTCATGAGATCTAATATTGGAAAGGAATGTTTGTTACCCTTTTAATACTCGGGAATTAGGTCAATAGGCCACTAATAAGATATTACACCTCCCAATCTGACTGTTCAATTAGTTGGGCGCCAAGATTGTAATAGACAAAATTCAATAGATATCAAATATGGTTAATTTTGAGGTGTAAAGGCAGAATGAATGTACAAATTCATTTTTTCAGAAAAAAAAATGAATGCTGACACTTAAAAAACATAAAAACTGGAATCTTCAAAAATAAGTTATCTGAAAGTTTTCAGAAACAATTGAGTCGAACTCTATCAGGAAACAAAAATTGAAGGAATATTCAGAGCATGAATATATGTACTTTTTACCTATTCAGACCTTCATGAAATCATCATCAGGTTTGCCATACTGGCCGTAGGCAGACGTGACAGAGGCCAGCCTTAATATTCAAGCCCCAGAGGACTCCATTGGAATATTAATGCCACACTCCATTGCATTCTTAAATACTCCATTGGAATCTTCCCAGCAAACATGTTACGCGTGGACCGCTAGAAGCACTTCAAAAACAGCCGACAGACAACATAAGGGGGCCATAATCGTGATACGTCGTCGGCCCGGCTAGCCCGTGTCGCGACGGCCATCAGTAGGCCTCCAGACTACCACCCGCTTTATTACATAGCGGGACTTCAGCGGATAGACAGAGTTAAGATGAACTGATATTGCGTGGTATCCTACTAATCAACCGCGTCATTCCACTGTTGGGATTTCATCAATGATCTATGCAAATATACAGGGGCGTCCAATGTGAAATGCAGTACATGGCAGAATAGGATATCTTGGAAGGCAATGAGCATAAAGACGGTTCCAATGAAAACAAAATGGCCCATATAAGCGCCTAAGAACAATCTAGCATTATATCTTCGAAAACAGTGAAACTGTTATTATACACAATGAATTCACCATAAATTCAGAATCGACTGATTCATGGACTAGATATATACAATTCACTGTTTTCACTCTCTGAAGCCACTAATTGTAGAGGATTTCTGAAACTGTAGGGCCAGATTGTTTCTATTTACCTAAACAGACAACTCTTTCTCCATTTCAACTATTTTTATTGTATCTCAAATGGTTTCCAAGATACTCATCCATACTTCCCAGATATTGCATTTTAAACTGGCCTGGAAAAATATTTCACCGAATAGATAGAATGACATCACACAAATCTGAAAAAATTCTCGCCACTGTGATTATCATGACCTACAATCTTACACGAAATCAGCAGTAGGGCCAACTGCCAATGTGATATTCAGTAATGCCAATGTTGCATTTTCATTACAGAGGTCGCAGCGGTGCGGCGCGTAATGCCACATAGTGTGTCAAAACGACATCGGCGCCATTATCGCAAATCTTCAACGGGTTATTTCTGGCTAAATTCAAAACATCCATAATCAATATGAGCTCACTGAGCTTGATGCAGGGTAGTCTATCTGCAATGCTTTGTTCAAAATATTCAGATCCATCTGAAAAAAAAACAAACAAAAAAATACTTGAAGAAGCGTTGTTGATGAATAACTCAAACACTGGTATTCGGAGAAGAGTTGATGCGTAACTGGAGCACTGGTAGTCAGTCGAAGAGCGGATGAATAATTGACGCCTATTTCAACAACTCACATGTTATTCAGAAAGTTTTTCCCCCTCCCTCTAGCTATCGGGCATACTTGGCCGGATCGCGTTATCCTTGCAACACACTTTATGTATATTCAGGAATGTTATAATTCTAATAATGGATATTAATTTCTGGTCATTGTGAATAATTGACATTTTGCTGAGTTTGATCTCATTATCATGATTGATCCCGAGTTTACGCTGACAAAACATTCATCACATTTCATGAATATGAGAAAATGCAGCTTCGTCATCTCTAATGAGTTTGACATCATTATCAGGACATTGACTAGGAGTTTTTTGCTGATGAAGCAGTTATGATTAATCAGGTTTCTGTACTTTGTAATAATAAGTGTCACGTTTCCCCAGTTGTAGCATGATTATGAAATACTAATCAAATGAAATTCGTAAATATGTATATTAGGATTCTATTCAACTTGTAAAATGAGATACATAGCACGAAACTGTGCTCCCAATAATAACGAACCTAGCTCCTAGTGCCCTTTTGACATCGGAAAATACTTAATCATGATTCTTGACGTTGTGACGAATCTATTGACACTGAAATTCCCACCTCATCAGAGTGAAGATCTGGCGGTCCCGGGTTCGAGCCTGGGTTTCGACATTTCTTTGTTTTTTGACGGATTTGGATGCTTCTGGATGCTGCCAATACGAATTAAGCATGGGTTTTGTTATTTCATGTGATTTAAAGCATTTAAAAAGCGATTTATTGTTCTACGATGAAGTTGGAGGGTGGAAAGTGATGAATTTACAATCAATGGGTGTTCTCCTTCAATTTGATACCTCACTCGTTATGCTGGGGTTCAAATCTTTTCTTTATTTTTTAAATTATTTTTCAAGTGACAAAATGGCTCGAGTACATCGATTCACATTGTCTCGTTGAAGATCAGCCGAATCGGAGACATTGACTTTCTACTGAGTTCGACCTCATTATCAGAACATTGACTCCGAGTTTACGCTGACAAAGAATTCATGAATAAACATACTTCATGAATATGCGAGAATGCAATTCTGCGATAATTCTAATAATGGATGTTAATTTCTGGTCATTGTTATTGGCTTTCTGCTGTGTTTGACCTCATTATCAGGACATTGACCCGGAGTTTTCTGCTGATGCAGTTGTTATGAATAAACACACTTCATGAATATGCAAGAATGCAATTCTGCAATCATTCCAATAACTCTAATAATGGATAATAATTTCCGGTTATTGTTATTGGCTTTCTGCCGAGTTTGACCTCATTATCAGAACATTGACCCGAACTTTTTTGCTGATAAAGCTGTTATGAATAATTATGTTTCTGTACTTTCTGATAATAAGTGTTACGTTTCCCAAGTTGTACCATGATTATGAAATACTAATCGAATGAAATTCGTGAATATATATTAGGATTTCATTCAGCTTGAAAAAATAGATACAAATCACGGAGCTGTGCTCCCAATAATAACGAAGATGGCTCCAAGTACCCTTTTCATATCGGAAAATGTTTAATTCTCATTCCTGACGTTGAGACGGATCCATTGTCATCAAACTTTCCCTTATCAGAGTGAAGATCTGCGGTCCCTGGTTCAAGCTTGGGTGTCGACATTTTTTCGTTTTTTGATAAATCGAGTATGATATGTATGTAGACTTTTCATATTCACGTTCTCCAGTAAAAGTTGTCTTGTTAGAGTATCCGCACGAAGCTGTGCTACTACTGCCCTTTTGACTTCGGAGAATCTTTAATTATGTTTCTTGACGTTGAGACGAATCCATTGACACTGAAATTCCTACCTCATCTGAGTAAAGATCTGGCGGTCCCGGGTTCGAGCCTGGGTTTCGACATTTCTTTGTTTCTTGACGGATTTGAACGCTGCTCGATGCGGCCGATTCGAATTAAGTATTGGTTTTGTTATTTCATGCAATTTAAAGCATTCAAATTTATTGTTCTAGGATAAAGTGGGAGGGATGGAAAATGATGAATTTACAATATATAGCTGCTCCCCTTCAATACTTCACTCGGTATGCTGGGGTTCGAATCAATTTTTTTATTTTTCAATTCGTTTTTCAAATGCCAAAATGTCTCGAGTACATCAATTCACATTAGCTCGTTGAAAATTAGCCGAATTGGAGACATTGACTTTTTTGGTCCACCCTGTATACAAAATGCATGTGAATTCGTAAATTCTGCAATGTTTTTTTTCAATGACAGGCAACCATGTTTTTTTCTCTTAGCGGCAGCCATGTTTTTTTCCAATGACAGGCAGCCATGTTTTTCTCTCTAATGACAGGTCACCGTGTTTTTTTCTCTCTAATGACAGACGACCATGTTTTTTTGAAGGACAAGTGAGGTTGGGCGCCAAATTCAAAAGCTAGTGGTTCATAGGTTAGGTAAGACCCTCGTATATTTTACGTTAGGTAAAACGTAAAACCCTCGTATATTGGGATCCACCTTCGTATATCTTAGGTTAGGTTGGATGCCGAAAATCATGAGCTCACCCAACGTAGACCCTCGTACAAGTACGCGTCTCCATCATCGAGTGCTATACGCGATGTCAAAGGTGGTGCCATCCAGCAGCAAAATTGTGTGGTTTGTGCCCGTACTCTCAAATAACATCATGGCTCTATCTGCTAGGCTTATGATAACACCTTTTTTTTGGGCTAGACGGTGGTTGGATTCGAAATTAAGGTATCGTTGTGACCAAGTTTCTTTGGTGTGCCATTATGTGACGATTGTTTGTCCGTGTGTGCGTAGTGTAAGATCAAGGAAATTAGTTTGTTGATTTTGTTCTTTTTCCATGGTAAACTGAAGTTTTGGGTGGTATGCATTGAACACCTGTAACGTATGTTCACATTTATCGTTTGGGATTAATAGAATGCAGTCATCTACGTATCGATGAAAGAATGGGGGCGGGAAATTTAGTTTAGGTATGGTTGATATTTCTAGGTCTCCCATGACGAGTTGGACAATTACGCTGGAAATGGATGGACCCATGGCACAACCGTCAATTTGTTGGTAAAAATCATCATTGAATTTGAAAAAAGAGCACGTGTATTTTATAGCCGTTAGAAATTCATTGAGAGGTAGGTTAGTGTATTCTGTGATATCTGTCCATTTTGGAATATTTTTTTCCTTGCGCAGACTGTATATAAAATTTTTAAGGATCATTCTCATTTGTGTTATAATTCTAAAAAGTGTTTTATTGGATAGCTAACTCCACATTTCTATCGAGAAGAATAAGATTTCAATATTTCTTCAGAATGATCATTGTGAAATTGGTTCTCATTGTATTGGACTAAACTCTTCACATGGTTGGAAAACAATAAAAAAATCAAGAAGAACAAGATCAAACTTTTTACCATACCTTAGCAACATATTTAAAGTGAAAGTGTGAGAATAGGCAATGTGAAAATGGAAAATAAAATTTATTTCTGAACAGTATACAAATGCTGAATTCTGTATGAGTGGAGAATCGAATGGATATAGGTGTCATCAACTATTAACATTCTTTTTTCTGCAAAACAACGGGTTTTTGAAAAATATCCTACTTTTGAAAAAATTGTATCATGAAATTGATTATTTTGTTTTTATTTTGTGTGAATTATTCAGTCAATCCTCGTCAACTCCTCCGGACTGCAACAAATATAATTTTAGAATATCTTTGTTTTTGCTAATAATTGGCAAAAACTAAGTCAACTTTTCGAATTACGTTAATCTACTATAAGGATATATTCTTAGATCTACTAATACGAAAGGTGAATGTCCCGATTGTTTCTTTCAATATAAGTCTGAATCAATAGATGTAAATTCAAAATGAGAGTGACAATAGTCGTATGAAATATAGTATTTCTAATCCATACTAATTATGTGTTTTGATTTATATTCACTTTCTATCCTTCAATGTCGTTGGAGTTATATTATTGAATGTTATTATACAAACATTCTGATAAAGAAGTATACATATTTTCACACGAATATAACTATGTAATGTATCTTTTTAGGTTTCCTGAAGTCCTTGAAGAGTGTGAGTCTTTTATCTTTCTGGTGCACTATGGCCCATATATTCATCAACGCTATCATCATCAGTTACTGCCTCATTTACATAGGAGACTGGGGTTGGAGTAAAGTCAAGTGGTCCATAGACATGGAGAACTTTCCGATAAGCTTGGGAGTGATTGTTTTCTCCTACACTTCACAAATTTTCCTGCCGACGTTGGAGGGCAACATGGAAGATCCTTCGAAATTTCAGTGGATGTTGGATTGGTCTCACGTATGGGCCGCCATTTTCAAAGCATCTTTTGGATACATCTGTTTCCTCACATTCCAGAATGACACCCAACAAGTCATAACCAACAACTTACCTTCTGCAGGATTCAAAGGATTAGTAAACGTCTGCTTGGTGGTGAAGGCCCTATTGAGCTATCCACTCCCTTATTATGCTGCATGCGAGCTATTGGAAAGGGCGTTTTTCAGGAGCAGACCCAAAACTATTTTTCCTACAATTTGGGCACTGGATGGAGATCTTAAGGTTTGGGGATTGGCCTGGAGGATTGGAGTCATAGTTTTCACCATTTTAATGGCATGTTTCATACCGCATTTTTCCATACTCATGGGCTTTATCGGTAGTTTCACGGGTACCATGCTGAGTTTCATTTGGCCATGTTATTTCCACCTCAAACTGAAAAAAAATGGTATGGATAGTAGAACTATTATCCTTGATTATTTCATAATATTTTTAGGATTCCTTTTTGGTATCATAGGAATATTTGATTCAGGAAATGCTTTGGTTAAAGCCTTTTCAATCGGTCTCCCATTTTGAAGTAGATAGATGAGGAGGTAGCAGTCAATGAGGAAGATCTGGTACTGCTATATTGGAAAATGTGTTTATAAAATGCTTCAGAATGTTTCAAAATCTATTCGCGGTATATATATATATATATATATATATATATATATATTATAAGTAGTATCACAGACAATATTTGTCTATGATTCCAACGAAGTCTTCCAGTTCAAGTTATTGTTATGCCTTTGAAATTATTGATGGATTGGGAGATTATGTCTTCCGCCTCAAAAAAGTACTGAATAAAGTCTTCCAATATTTCTATAGTACGAATGTTAATAATTATTAGAAGAGGTGCAAGATGTCCATAAGAAATTTGTTAAGACAATTTGCCCACTTTCCCAATGCAATGTTGTGAAAAGATCATTTTCAACGATAGAAAGTGAATCGTTTATTTTTCTAACACCCTGTTCATAATTTAAATAAATAGTCAAGGTATAATTATTATAAATTGAATGAAACAATGGTCTTCAAAGTCTTAAACAAGGATTTGTCTATGTTCCAAGAATAATTGCAAATTTTAATCAAAAAAACAAATTTCTTAAAATTTAAATTCTTCCAATCTTTCGATGTCTTCCAATTCAAGTTGTTAAAATATTGTCAATGAATAAAATACTGAAAAATCAGAAATTCAGTTTTTCTATCTGCAAACTATTAAATGGTGTCTTCCAATCTTTCGATTCTTAATTTTGAAGGATGTGGTGCATAGGCAGAATAACTGATATTATTGAAGTACATTTGGCCATATCATGAATGTTACTTAGTGCAACATATGAAGTTATGACAATAAGTATGCAACATTCAACGTTCGCCCCTATTGGACGACGTTGTAAATAAATTATATGCATGTGACCATGGTATGTTATTTAATAAGTGAAGTTAATTTTCAACGTACCGTTAAATGCCAAAGCAGTACCTTTGAATGATGGAAGAAACCTTTTGAAATTGAATTCAATCAGTATTCCATTCAGTTAGATATCAAGTCTTCCATGCTGTATTTTGATGAATATTAAAATATATTTTGTATAAATTTCATGTGGGCGTTCCTTGATTGTTGATATTGTTTTTCATTGAAGAATTTGTTCAACATTGAGAGTGTGATTTATCATAAAAATAATAGAACAGGAAATGTTTCCTTGTTGAAATTATTATTAATTGTATCATAATATCCAAAGATCAGACACACCACAGTAGTTGAATATATTCAATTGTTACCAAATTTGTCAATTATAAAAACATATACCGCTCACTTCACGATGAAATTAAACATTAAATTTTGATGAATTCCAGTTTTGTTGTGAAAATCAATCATTTAAAACACATTTCAAAATCACTTGGAATATTGAATGAGTCTCAATGAATATGTGAAAATTATGAGTTCAGTATCATTCATCAACTTCAAATTTCAAAACTCGAGAGATACGGTTCACAGGCAACTCATATTCTCGTTAATTTCGAATAATTTTTATTTGATGCAGCGCATTTGAAAACATGCAATGATAATATCGACAGAGCATACCGTATATAAATGTAAAATGAATAAGTCAAAACTTTTAGCTAGTTCATAGTCAGAAATGAGTGGAGGTGTGATTTACCCAAGATAACTATTCACATTGTATTGAGGTGAGTCGGTAGTATTATGGTGCATCATTGTCTCAAACAGACGATCAAAAAAAACATTTTGAAAAAATATCTCAATGTACTTGAAGTATAAGTATAAGTGATAACAGTTCAGTTTTTGTTAAATGGGAGATACATTTGTCGTTGAAACTATCACTGTTTTTTTTATAAGAACAACAAGAAAAATTGGAGTCTACAAAAATGTAATGAATGGTTCAACTATCAAATCATATAACCCTTTCAAAACCTATTCCCATATTTCGGATAACAGAAATATTATAACTATCGGTGAAGGTTTATATACTATTCCAACAAGTTCATTCATATTTATACTGAAATCTTTGAACTAATTCTTTTTTCAATTGGGTTATTATGGGTCCATATTCTGTATTGAATGGTAGGATCAGGATGAATGATTGAAATACAATTTTCTTTATTTCTGGCCATTTGATGTGATGTACCCAAGAATGCATCAAATTCAGATTCTCGTTATAAAGATATAAAATATATTCATAAATCATATTCGAGTGACTTATTCTAGAGAAAAAATTATTCAAGGTATAAATGAAGCTAGTATTAATTGTGATGGAATTTAGATGGACTTTTTTTTTCATTCTGAGAACTTTACTACCACCTCACCTCACATCTCTTAGACGAGATAACGCAGTCTGTATATATAAAATCATAACATCCCAAATATGAAAATTAGCAGAATTGATAAATAAATAAAGTCACTTCAACTTTATCGTCTTGGAACTATTTGATTTTTCTTCCAGAATAGTGAGAAATACATATTTTGAAAAGCTTCTCCATGATGACCCACAATATTTCTTAAGATATTCAACTTATTCGGTGAATAACAGAGAAAAAGTTTCCATTCTTTTTGAAAACAAGTTCACTGTCATTCAATAAACATCAAACTAACATGTTCAAGCTATAACTTTTGAATAAGATTTTCCTTTTTTTTTGTTGGTATGCAATATTTCTCGCAACAGTCAGTGAGGACTATATTCGAAAAATGGTTTTCCAAATGGAGTGCAGAATATGCTTACACATCGATATCCATTCCTCATATACTGTATTCCATTCATTCCGCTGATTTTCAAAGCTTTGTTAGTTTTATATATGCAGAGTGATTAATTAGACGGTCTTTTTGAGCTGAATGATACACATTACATTTTTTCTACGAAAGTTTATTTACAATTTTCCCTCAGTCTAATTTCAAGGGGAAATTATAAAGTTTTTTCTGCCGTGTTAATCCTGACACACCGAAAAACACAATAGAAATTCAAATCACACACAGAATAACTTGGGAGTATTGCTAAAAATCTTGATATCCAAAATAATTTGCAGTAGTTGTGTATTTTTCCTCATAATACAATGACTTATATCGCTTGGATATTTCGGTCAAGTGTTTTGCAATTGATCCAGTCACTTGAATTCAGAGCATTTTTTTGCCGACTGTGACAGAATACCTTTCAAAATGATTTTGAGACATCAAGATATATCGGATGTTTCAGTGAATCTAGAACCTAAAGCCGTCTCGTTACTCGTGATTCAATTTGTATAGTTCATGTTAACTCGTCAAGTTACTCACTGTGTACATTGTACAATATGTTAACAATAAATAAATGTAGTATGCCCCCGAGTATTTATTTTCATTAATTTCCCCAACCTGAAAAAAAAAACAAAAGCCTTGGATATTGTGTAATGCGTTTACGATTCATGAATTGCATACATTCCAAATAAATCCATGGAGGACCTAGGATCGTCAATTTGTGGTAAGCTGTGGTAAAGAAAAAATAGGGTTCCGGTTTAGTGACCGTTCATAACCTCCACCTCTTGCATTTCTAATCAGGGGATTTGCGTTCATTATAATGGACTAAAAGATTTTCTCCCATCAACTCACCTTAAAATTAAAATGAGATGAACTCACTTTCTCCCCCAAACACTAATTTGTGTATTTTATTTCATACTTTTCACTATTGTGTTAGTTACATAAAATCAGTGAATACGGGCCAATCAAGGACCGAGTAAACACGAATAAAAAAAATATTTCCGTCTTTTTCTGAGAATAAACAGGGGTTCAGTTTGTAGTTTCAAAAGAGCTACATTAAATTATTATTTTATTTTGGATTGATTGGTATCAAATATTTCTGTTGATTAATTCCATCCGCATGCTACACTCTGTAGATTAGTATCAGCCTTCCATGGAACCTGTATTCGGTGTCGGATGCAGAAAACTGTATGTCGCTAAGGAATCACCATTAGAAGAATCTAGTATCTGTTACTTAGAGGCGGTAAAATTACAATGCTCTTATATTCTACTTCATATTTCCTTCTTTTGTCTGAAATTCCAGGAAGAAATTTTTGACATTAGACAGAATCTCTGACATTCGAGGTAGAAGGGAGATTGATTGAGGAAAGTAGAAAAGGGTATCCATGATCATCGGTATGTTTTTCGTCGTTTTGTGAGGATTGAAAATACCGACAGCACTCCCAGGTGTCCTGGTTGTTGGGAGTAATACTTTGTGTAAGAATTGGAAAACAGAATCAACAAGGAAACCTAACAGTTGTCACAGACCTGTGGAGCGCCCCCATAACAATTACTTCTCGAAACCCTCTATGTTTCTGAGGTGAGTTAAAAATTGTTCTTTTCGAGACTGAAGGAGATGTACGTTCGCTATGTCCTTTTTCTGTAGTCTCACGGTTATTTCCACATTAACACTTTTCATCGTTCATAGGGTTCCATGGTATTAGAGTTTTGTGGTGCTGTTTCATGTTGGAAGTAGCAGGCACAATCTGCAAGTATAAATACTGTAATTGGGAGTACAGACCAGTACTTCTTGAAGATACTGCCTAGTTGGAAGGTCAGATTTGGTTGTTGAAAGAAGATATTTCATGACTGGAATCCTGTTTGTGGAGCCCTGTTGTCTTAGAGGTAATCTTTTATGCCCTACTACCAGCCCTCGAAGGACTCGCTTGTATTAGCCGCTGCAAGACTCACCATAGAATCTTCGTTGAATAACAAACCTGAGTATCGATGACTGGCTGTTACTATTTTGTCCATTTTTGTTTATGTATGTCAGTCCCAAAAGGCTGGGAGTAAATGTTTATTTCACACTTTTATCACAAACGGTAATTGTTTAGTTCATACTTTTATCACAAATCACAACTGATATTTGGTTATTTCATATTTTTATCGCAAAAGATAAATATGTATTGTGTTGCAGCTTGTGATTATGTATATTGTGGTATTCTATGCGTGATAGCAAACATAAATAATTATTCAGAATAAGCTCCTAATCGAAAGGTATCAGGGATATTACTAATCATCCATTGCGGTATAGTTATAGTTGAGTATCGTAGTAGCCAAAATAATTAAATATTCAGATTATTCAGAATACGCCCATGAATTTTTTTATTACAGACTAGATAAAGTAATATATTTCAACGTACTTTACATACTGCACTGTAATCTGCCCCGTAGTACTACGAGCGAAGAGAGCACCTAGTACTCATTTTATAATCACGTTACTTCCACAAACTTGGTACATAGTTATAAGTTAATATACATATTTATTTGGTGATGGTTAATTTTTTTGTAATAAAGGGTATTCAATTTTAATGTGTTTCTGTACTAATTTACTCACAATATCTCAGACTACCAATAAATCAGCATTGAAATGATCTTATTTTCTTGGTTAAATAAGGTAAGCTCAATATTTTTTATATAACCAAGTGGTGCTCAACAAATCATTATATCCCTGGATTGAGGTACTACTCAATTATTTTCTCAACTCAACGACAGAAAAAGGTTTTCCGATGAAAAGCACCGTACACATGAAATATGTTTTCCCCAGAGAAAAACAATGACTACAAGTTTTGAACAGTTTTCCTGAAGAGGGCTCTTGCGATTATTGACAGACTATATATCTTTATATTGTATCTACGTCTTCATTAGGTTGAACTTTTGCAACAAATATGGTGATAATCCTTTCAGGAGAATGAAGGCATGCGGAACGAAACTTTTTCTATGTTATCAATTATCTCATTCACCTTGAGACTAGAGTGTCCATCATGATGATCATTTGTAGTTTTATTTTGGAATTTTTTCACGTCATTAATCTACAGAAAAATATTTAATCTTCAACTCCTGAAGATCATTGTTCTTAGAGCAAAAACATGGCCGTCATTACATTCAGCAAGAAACTCGGGCACCGAATCATAACTGACGTACACAACTTGAATTTAAGAAGGAAATTGGTTTTGAGTATTCCTGCTCACAAAAAAGAATTGTTTAAGCGCTCATTCTCATATAATATATCTGATACAATCAATTACATAAACACCTGGAACCCCAACTGTTTCGACCTAACGATCAGAACCTTCAAAAAACATTCAAAAATCATTTATTTTTTGCTCAGCACAACTAAAGTGATACAAACGAAGCATTCGCATCGAGAATCTGAGGAAATGTTAAAAATGTGCACTTTTCTGACCTCATTTCTCTCTCTCTCTCTCTCTATCTCTCAATATTTCTCTCTCTTTCTCTTTTCTCAAATGAAGGCCTTGGTGGAAGATCAGATGCGAGGTAACTTAGCAATCTGAACCAAAGGCCATTTGCTCATCACATAGACCTACAGATTTATAAATATATATTTTTTTCTGAATGTTATAAAATGTGGTGTGCAATAAACGAATTATTATTATTATTATCATAAAGTGAAAAATCAAGCATACAAAGAATATTTTTTGTAAGCCTATGATTGTTACTTGTCGATGGTTGACCAATTGCATTCAGCAAATATAGCCCATGTCGTATTTAGCAAAAAAAATTGTTTGAACTCGAAATGAAGTTATGTTCAGAATTGGTCTATCCTTTGCAATGGTATATCTGGTAGGAGAAGGGGTTGTTCTCCTACCTCCATAACTTCTTTCGTTTCGATAGGGGTTTTGAACCAACAGCCGCATGGTAGGGTGGTAAGGTATGTTTCTGTAAGGGTTGTTGGGTCCGTTGTTTTGCAAGCAGTTTGAATGCAGGTGGCGTCGTCTCCTTACTCTATGATGTTCGATTCCTGGTGGATTGTTACGTGCTAATAGCTCGGTGGTATTTGAGATATTCAGTGACTGAAAAATTCAATTGCTACTGGTACTTTCTGGCAGGAGGTCGTTCCACGGGCAATAGTTGATGTCATGGAGGTCCAGACAGAGCATTGTCGAATATTGCGAATACACTTCATTTGTCGTGAGATGAGGGGCAGTTGGTATGATAGTGGTTTGGGGTAGGAATTAAGACCAGGTGGTATTTGTGGAATGTATCTGAGAATACCAGTGAAAGCTCCATTACAAAAACTCGTATTATTTGATTGATATCTGCCTAAATTTGTTACTTTGTAGTGATCATTTTCAGCCATATAATGTTGTAATAAAGTTGAAGTCGTTCATTCGAGGTCCTCAATTATCAAAACTCTGCGGTATGCTATTTGTACCTTATTGCATGTTCTGAGTAGAATAATTTTTTGATGAGCTGTTGGAGAATTGAACTTAGTAGATCAGAAGCTTTTATAGCTTGAAAGAAATCGTTGGAATCATCGATACTTGTGATTACTTGTTGATTATGTTTGGTATCTGCCGTTGTTTTATTGAACGTCTTCATCGGGTGTTTGAGAAGTGATATCTGATCATTGAATTTTAAAATTATATTGTCTTGATTAGTCTCCAATTCAGAAATGGCTTGATTATATTTTTATGCGTCTTTGGCATCTAGATCACCACTAATACTTTCGATAACAGCGCCACAGCCATTTGTGATACCTCTTTCAGATATTTGGGGGGGTACAAAGTAATTGAATTCGACAAAAGCAAATTGAATTCAGAAAGAGATTGTCCCATTTATTATTTTTCAATTCTTCGCAATATGGATGGGAAAGCTTGTGACTGATTGCTTTGAGTTATTTTGGATATTGGTTTTGGATCAGCACAAGTTTATTGAAGCCCCTAAGTTGAAGGGTAAAAGTCCTGGGTGACTGTATTTGAATTTCCTGGTTCATTGTCAGTGACAGTACGGACCCGAAACAATGGTCTTTATGAACATAATTTGAGCAAGGTATTCTTTGGTAGTTCGAGTTTTGTTTTCCTGTTTTTTATAACTGTAACAGGTGAAATCTGGGAGATTTATTTCGTCCGTCTGCACGTCGCTAAGTGTTCTTCTTATATGTCAATGAAGAATAGCGTGTTCTGGTGAGTTCGTTAATAGTTTTCTGTTTTGACTTTGTGATTTTTTTCGTCCAAATGTTTGTACAGTTCTGCAGTCTGCTTCTTGTGTGTTGTATGTAGGTTGTCAAAGTTGATGTTGAATGGATATAAAGTGGTCAGATGCCTAGTGACGACATCTATTGATTTCAGACCTGTAACCGAGTGGATAGCGTGATTATACCCCATGATGACGTAAGGCATTCGTTTGATAATATCGAGTTCTCTGTGAGTTATTGTTATAATATTAGGTATTTAATGATGGTGGAGTGGAATCATTCAACGATACGATTGTCGCAGGTAACGTAATGCAGTTCCATATTGTGAGTGTCAGCGAAGTCTTTGAATAATTCATTTTTCAGTTCGGTGCCGTTATCGAAGTAGAACGATTTAGAGGTACCATTGTGGTTAATGTAGGTCAATAGGTTATTTACTACTATAGCACTAAGCTTGTCTGTATTTTGAAAATGCGTCAGCATTAGTGAGAAATTTTCTGTTTTCGATATGGAAAGGTTCAATGAAATCTGCTTCGAAGGATGAATTGGTTGATTAGCTGATTTGCAATACATGTTTGGGAGGGTTACGATCATATTTATTTGGTTGATATATTTGACAATCATTGGTGAGTACGAGTATCAATTCCTAGTTTTAGTCAAAAGTAAGTTCGTATTCTTTTTTCTGTTTCGACTATGCCTTTGTGATTAGATTCACCCACGTTTTTTTTTAAATATATTTTCTTGGTCTTTGATAACGTCTTTTAGAATTATGGTGCACTGTACAAACCTATATAAGGGGTTTTGAAAGTGTTTTCTACTATAACACAGAGCCTGTGAATCATATTTTCGTCCAGTAGATATATTGCATGTGAACAACCAAAAGCCCCAAAGCTAACCAAAAGCCTCCCAAAATAACCAAAAACATATCTCCGTTATTTGAAGTCGAAAAATATCATTCCTTCAGGTTTGAACCCGCGAATTGAAACTAACCTGACCATAGTATTTGTATCGTCATAAACAGTACGCGGCGAGAGCCTTACGCGACGCCAGTTCTACCTTCGCGGCGCACCGATTCAGTAGCCTTCGCATAGCCAGCAAACAATGGTTATCAATAATCACGGGACTATTCAGTTCCACACCTGCAAGAGTCCACACCGTCGACCTCTATAGAGAGTCAAACCCAGGTACGCCAACAACTACGTCACGAGCACCGATCAGGCGATGAAAATATACCAATTCCGCAAGGAGCGACACTGTGTCGGCCCGTAAGAGGGGATACTGAAATCAGAGATCCTACTCTGCAGGAACAGCAACCAACTACAATGACATCGAAGTAGTAGCCCCCTTCGCACCAACCTACCACGAAGGAGCAAACCAGACCCCAGACATCCTCGACATGGCACCGATACAAAACTTTCCAGCCAACACTGAGATGGAAGTATCAGACTATCCTACTGATAATAGGAGAAGGCGATGTGGAACTAGAGGAGCCAGCTAACAAGAAGATTGTTGATTGGAACCGGTTCCAAAGAATCATACACCCTGGGTGAAATTCTACGAATCCACACGAAGACAGATCTCGAGCGAGCAACAACACAGCTGCAACAAACCTTCCAAGACGCCTCAGAACGCAGCTCCAAGAACATTACAGCAACCCGGTTCAACTACCAACTAACACTAACCCCGGATGTTTGGAACAGGAGAAGAGGTACCAAAGAATGCTGGCCCCCGAAGGCAAGAGGAAGATGCACCAGGCAGGCAGACAACTGCGGCTGGAACTCCGGAATCTCCAAACATAACAATGTACAAACAGAATGACAGAAATGAGGACAGAAGATAACCCTCTATGGAGAAGGCGGGAAGTATTTTGACACAGCAGAAATAAACCATGCCCGCCACTCCACGGAGAGAGGGGCTTGGTCTACACTGACAACGAAGAAGCAGAAGCATTCGTAGGCGCTTTTGAACGTCAATGCAGAGACAATCAGGTCCCTCTAACCGACGAAGTGGAGGAAATAAAAATCCGAGTCAACCAGACCATCAGGAGGATAAGACAGATCAATGACACCGAGCACATCCTTGAACCAACTTCGCCTGAAGAGGTCAAGGACATCATACGAAACCTTGCGTCACGCAAAGCACCCGGACCAGACTAGATCCCGATTGGAGCCCTCAAGGCTCTACTGAGAAAAGGAATAGCTGCACTGACCAACATCATCCATGCAGTGCTCAGGCTCAGACACTTTCCACGGCCCTGGAAAGGAGTCACGGTCACCATGATCCCGAAACCCCACAAAAACCCTCTGCTCCCGTAATACCACCGGCCCATCAGCCTCACACCCAAAATGAGTGAAGTGGCAGAGCGAGTCATACAGAAGAGACTGGAATCACTGACGGAAGAACTCAACATCCTACCAGACGAACTCTACGGAAATGCAGATCCTGAGGATAGTGGATTTTGCAATGGCAGGCTTCAACCTGGGCAGAGGACACTACACAGGAGCCTTATTTCTAGACGTATCCAAGGCCTTCAACAGAGTCTGGCACGACGGTTTAATCACCAAAATGGCAGACCTCGGATACCCCATGCCCATAGTGAAGCTGATAGACTCCTCCTTGCGGGGGGCGGCGGTGCCAATGTAAAGTTGGCATTGACTTCTCCGCAAGAAGAAGCCTAGAAGTAGAAGTACCTCAAGTCGTAGTCGTATCCCCACATATGTTTTACATCTATACAGCGGACATCCCAAAGCCAGACAACAACCTCACTAAACTGGTACTAAAAGCTTACGACACAGCACTAGTGGCCATATCAGCAAATGCAGCGCAGTAAACCCGGTACCTGCAAGAACAAGCAGACTAGAAGACTGGTTCAATTTATGGAAAATCAAGATCAATGCAGAGAAGAGCCAAGCCATCCTATTCACCAGAAGAAAAACCAAACGATCAGGACGAGTCATCATGAACGGCCAACGCATCCCTTGGGCAGCGCAGTAAACCGTACCTGCAA
Source organism: Gonioctena quinquepunctata (assembly GCA_018342105.1). NCBI lineage: Eukaryota > Metazoa > Arthropoda > Insecta > Coleoptera > Chrysomelidae > Gonioctena > Gonioctena quinquepunctata. The sequence goes on along the minus strand of JAFIRS010003777.1, from coordinate 72,643 downwards.
GAACAAGCAGACTAGAAGACTGGTTCAATTTATGGAAAATCAAGATCAATGCAGAGAAGAGCCAAGCCATCCTATTCACCAGAAGAAGAACCAAACGATCAGGACGAGTCATCATGAACGGCCAACGCATCCCTTGGGCAGATGAAGTATCTAGGAGTCACCCTGGACCAGAGATTGGCATGTAGACAACACGTGACACAAAGGCCCGGATTAGCAAAAACAGCCAGAAGAAATCTCAACCCTCTCATAGGACGCAGAAGCAAAATGGACCTCCAGTTGAAGCTGCTCCCCATCAGGACCATCCTTCTTCTCATCATAATGTATGCATCTGCCGCATGGGGCCAATGCACAAAAGCATACAGGACGAAGATCCAGACATTTTTCAACGTTAGCTTGAGACCTGAATGTCCATCTAAACTTCATAGACGACCATCTAAGGAATCACGCCAACGCAACATTCCAGAAGACGGACATCCACAGGAACCCAGTGATGCAGGACATCCTAGGACGATCCTAGGTTCAGAGAGAGAGAGAGAGAGAGAACGATAAATACACGCGACCAGTCTACCAGAACCAACGACACCCTCCGCCGCATCAACTGAGTAACAAATTCAAACCAAAACACGTTAGATACACACTCACACACCCATCAGGTACATCACCACCATGCATACACAGCATCGCGTCAGGAAACATCAATTCATGACATAAAGGGGTTTAAAGCACTTAGAGACTGACTTCATGCCGAAAGAGGTACGATATCAATCTTGCAAACGTGCCAATTGGCAAGTTGAGGACCGCTCCAAGGGGATTATCCATGGGCACTCAACCTTCAGGGGGGCATGGTGTGTGCGAACAATATCTCATTCTGGCTGAATATTTTTAGAATTCAATATTGATTGACCTTCACTGAGCTTTGAGAACTTTAAAAGAACAAGTTGAATGTTATGAGGATTTATTCACACATTTTAGTTGGTATCACGAATTATAGGATACTATCCTCCTATTAGGACCGCGAAAAATTTATTCGAATATTTGTATTCTTCTACAGCCTGCCTGAGCCTGATTTATTTCATGGTTTTCAAACATTTTACACCATCACCGGGCAATAAGATTGCTCAGTGAGAATTCGTAGTCCAAATATGACATACCGATTGGTTACAAGCCAAATTTGGGGATACTTATGGTTTTCAAAGTTTCTGAAATATAATTGGAGATATTTAGGGTTCCTGAAAATATTGAAATAAAATCCCGAAGATATATATGAAGTTCCTGATTCGGTGATATTTCCTTGAAACCTGCTCATGCCAGTACCAGGTACTTTAAGGACAACACCGTGCCTGACACTGGGCCGGCTGGCTTGAGTTTGGTGGTAGGATTCAACGGCCCATCTCGGCAACGGCCATAGGAAGGTCCATTGTCCTCCGCGGGCCAACCTGGTGATTTCCCACGAGGGAAAAAACTTCAATTCTGAGGGTGGCGGCCTACCAAAAAACTATTTTTCTAGCTCCGGAGACAGATACGAGTAAACACAATTCTCGTTCGTAGGGTGGCTAGGTAAAAATCGTAAAGGTTGAAATTTTATACTCATCAAATATTCTTCGAGTAGACATCAGGGAAATAGGTCTCCTAGGAAAGCTCAAGAGGTCCGTGGCAAGTGGGAGATTTAAGCCCATTCTGGATCTCCCCCTTCCCCTACGACCTTGACCTTGACTTTCCTCCGACGCATGCCCTTGACCTTGAGAAGCATGGGTGATGACCATGTGTGTAAGTGTATCGTTAACCTCGAAGTGACTTTGAGATGGGGCGAGGTAGAGGACATTGCATATCATCCAAGATGACCGCTGTCTGACATTCAAGGGTAACTCAAGATCGAGCGGATGGATAACATTGGGGGTGATCTTGAGCATTGGGAGAGAGGACATATCGTTCAGGGCACCCTTCACCTTGGGATGACCTTGGGCATTAGGGAAGAGGGCATATCGTTCTGGACACCCTTCACCTTGGGATGACCTTGACCATTGGGGGTGGAGAGGGCACATTGTTCATCCAATGTCATATTCGATCTTGTATGACCTTGACATTGAGTTGAGATTGGGATATGTGAACGGGCAAATATTTTCAACGTAACCTTTACACGACTCCACTCTGACGTTGTTCCAGTATGGAGTGAATCGCATCATGCACCCCAAGGCCGAGTGGGTGGAACCAAACGGAGTGTGACTTTCATTGAGATTGAGAGCAAGTTTGAAAGATGTATTCTTGTAATTGTGGTGAATCGTTTACTCGTAGTGATAATCTGCGTCGTCATCAACGCGAGAGTTATCGGGGAGGTCCTTCAACAAAGCGTGTGAAATTGGATAATGTCGATGATGACTCTTCGTCATTTGCGCCATTGTATTTACATTTACATTTATTGCTCACATAATATACAGTTACAACATATGTTTAAAAACTATGGAAATAATAAGTTGCATTTACTTTTTTCTTTTGCACCTAAGTGTATAACACTTGTATGTGCAAGTATCGATCAACTAGAATATTGTAATTTAACATATAGGTCGAGTATCTGGTTATAAGTGTTTGTTTGGTTTTATAATTATAATATATTCTAATGTGTAAATGATAATCGGTAACATAAATAATTAACCTAAAATTTGTTGAGTATCTCTCAAATATATTTTTTACAATTCTTATTGAATAGTCTCACAGTGCTAGATGTTCTTATTTCTAGAGGGAGTATATTAAAAACTTTTGGTGCCAAATAATTCACAAATCTTTGCGAGGAATCTTTTTTGAAATTGGAATTGCTATTTGTTCATTATGTTTTGCGCGTGTATTATAAGAATGAGATATTTGTTGTAGATATTGACTATTTTTGTAGTAGAATGTTGAAATTGTTATGAAATAAAGATATCTGACATTTAAAATGTTTTCATTATGTAATAAACTGGTTGAAAAGAGCTTACCTCTTTTGAACATAACTTTTAGTATGTAATTTTGGACTACATTCAGTGGATGAAGGGTGTTCTCATATGATCCGCCCCATACTAATATGCCATATCTTATAAGGGATTCTACTAGTGATCTATATACAATAATCAGTTGTTCTTTATTTAGGATTTTACGGATATGGTACATTTTGTATATGAGTCTACGGACTTTTTTCACTAATTCAACGATATGTAGATCCCATTTAAGATGTTTATCGATAACACCTAAATACTTGATATTGTCACATTCTGTTATGAGATCAGTAGAGTTCTCAATTTTGAGATTATTGTAATTAGGTCTATTATAATTTGTGATTGAAAATGCTACGTATTTTGTTTTTTTTGTATTAAGTGAGAGTTTATTGAAATCCAGCCACTCTTTAACATTTTGTACACCTTCTGCCGCTTTTACTTTTACACCATCCCAAGAGTCGTCTTCGAAGATCAATACAGTGTCATCTGCATGTGAGATTGTAGATTTACTTATATTAAGGCTTAGTAGTGAATTTATGTATGTGATGAAGAGTACCGGCCCCAATACAGTGCCCTGGGGGATGCCTAGTTGCGTATTTAAAGGTTCACTTACTGAGTCTCTAATTTTTACAGTATGTTTTCTATTACTGAGGTAGTTCTTGAAAATTTCTGACACGGTTCCACGGATCCCGTAATTTTCCAATACCTCGAGGAGTCTATTATGTGGGACCGTGTCAAAAGCCTTTGCTAAATCTAAGAAGACTGCAATACATTTTTTATTTCTTTCCAAGCTGTCTTTTATTGAGTTAACAACTTCATACATTGCGTCAGAGGTACTTTTACTTTCCCCAAATCCAAATTGATTTTTATGTAATATTTTATGCTTATTTAGATGATCATGGAGTCTAATCTTTAAGCATTTTTCGAAAATTTGGAAAAATTACTTATTATGCTAATGGGTCTGTAATTAGAGATATCTGTCACATTACCATTTTTATAGATTGGGGTTATTATTGAAGTTTTAAATTTGTCTGGGACTATGCCCGTTTCAAATATTAAGTTGATTATATATAAGAGTGGGGATATAATATACGAATGTATAAGTTTTAATGTTTTAGAAGTAATCCCATCTATTCCTGGAGAAGAGTTATTTTTTAGCGAGTTAATGTGTTGGATTATTTCGTTTTCAGTAGCTGGATAGAGGAACATAGATTCAGAAATAGTTGGGTACCTATTTTTGTAGTCATTAGCAGATCTTTGGATCTTACTAGCCATTTTTAAACCAATTTCATTGAAATATTTGTTGCAATAGTTAGCCATGTCAACATCATTATTAAATCTTACATCATTCCCATCATGAATTTCTATTGTATTATTTTTTTTGCTGCTGTCGGTATTGCTTAATTCCGAGACTACTTTAAATAGTTTTCTGATATCACTTTTATTTTCGTTGACTGATTGTTTGTAATAGTTATTTTTTGCTGCGTGTATTATTTTGTTGAGTTAATTTCGGTATGATTTATATTCATTCAATAGTAATTCATTTTTACTCTTGATCGCTTTAAACTTCATTTTGTCCCTGTGTTTTATAGAATTGATAATGGCCTGTGAAATCCAAGGTTTTATTTGTTTTAGAGCATTTGATAGGTACTTCTTTTTTATTTATGGCCTGATTATATATTTCAATAAATATATCAGAAAATGTTGAATAAGCTATATTTGGGTTATTATATTCATGTATTATACTCCAGTCTTGCAGTTTTATTAGATTTAAAAATTTATTAGCATCCAGAATCTCAATAACTTTAGTTTTTTTATGTTTGGAGCAGATGAACAGTCATAGTGCAATCCTAGATATACAGGATAGTGATCCGTAACATCTGCATTGATGGCGAATGACTTATATTTCAGATTGGTATATTGATATATGATTTAAAGCCCAACGATGACATCAGAGCAAAGTAATTATTCGAAACAAGGTCTTTTTTATCCAGTATATCAATATTAATGTCTCCAACAAATATATCTATTTGGCTTTGTGGAATGTTTTGCAAATAATTTTCAAGTTCATTTACAGAAAGATCTGTATTAGTGGATGGTGCTCTGTAGCAGGCATGTATGGATATTTTGATATTATTTATTGTGCAACGAATTTGACTAATGGAGATTTTACAATGATGAAAAATTTTGTTATCAAAAGAGAAATTTAGGTAGGATTTCACATAAATTATGATTCCATCATTCTGGTTATTTTTGCTATTATTGTATAGTGTGGTGAAGCCTATCATATTGAAATTATCGACTGATTCAATATTCCAACATCCACTCAGTACGATTATGTCAATATGTTTCAAGTGATATGTTTCTAAAAATAATTGCATCTCCTCAAGATGCCTAATGCTCCTAATATTAATATGTAGGATGTTAATTAAACTTTTTTTGTTTTTTGTGTCTTTCATTGTTTCAATTACAAAGTCGACATTTTTAATGTCCCATGGATCACCATCTTCACTTTCCAAACTGTCAAGAATGTTAACAATAGGATCATTCGTCATTTTGGTAATTTGTTTTACTTTTTAATATATCTATGAAATATTTTAATGATGGACAGTTCGAATCGTTTGATGAGTGTTCCGTGTTATAATTTTTTTTATATTTATCATTAGCGTTTTTACAATTTTGGCAGCATTTTTGCTGATTGTTACAATTATTTTGGGTGTGATTTTCACTACAATTGGGACAAACCACTTCATTCCGGCACTCTTGTTGTCTGTGATGAAACTCTTGGCATTTATAACACCGAAGTACTTCCAAATCCTCATAGACAGGGTAACGCTCCCATCCAATGTAAACTTTTCCTCTCCCAATTAAGTTCTCGAATGATGCTGAGGAGCATTCACAGTAAATTATTTTGTCTCCTTTTTTGTTTTTTTTTTATATAAGTGATTTTAATGTCTCCATTGATGTTGTTCTGATCATGCAGAGATTTGTCGATTTCTTCCATTGTCATGTCTTTATTGAAATTTGTAATCTTTATTCTTGGTTTTCTCATTTTTGATATAGATTTCCTTATTTTTTTTTTTTTTTGATCTTTATTCTTAGTTCCGTCTTATAGATTTATCAATATCTATTTTTGTATCTACGGATGTTTGTACATTTTTGGGTCGAATAATAACTTTTGGGATATTATTTGGTATCATATTCATTTTCTGTTGGGTATTCTTCTTCGTTATTTCTGAGTACGAGATATTATTCTGATCCAGCTTATTTCTGCCATTTGGGATTGTTTTTGTTTATCTTCCATCTCTTTTATTTGTACCTGTAGTATTTGAATGATTGTATTTTTATTTTCTATTATCTCTTCTTTATCCTTTATTGTGTTTTCAAAGAGATCATTGATATTCCATTTTCTGCAGTGTTCACAATGATATTTTAGTATACGCCTCTGTAGAACTATACATTTTATTTCTGAGGCTGATAAATCTGAGCATTCCCCACATATATAAGTTCTACATAAGTCGCATGGAAAGATAGGGTTCTTTGGGTCCTTCGTTGTATGCCTTATTTTACATCTTGCACATTCCAGTTTCTCCATTTTCAATACCTGTTATCATTTTTAGGTAGTACGCCACTGGGAGGGTTCTTTATATTGGGCTTGTTCACAGGTGTTTGTGCTTTTTCTTCCTTCTTATCTGATTGCTTTTTTGCTGTGCTGCTATGATTGTTGGGATTGTATGTTCTTATTTTTGTAATTATTTGCGTAATTTACTGTTTTTTTTTGGTGAAACTTCACTTCCACTTGTAGCTTATAACTTTGTCAGTATTTTGATACCAATCTTTAATATTATTGAGCTTTGTAAACTAGCAATTTTGCAACAAAACACGGCACCAAAAACTCCTCAACATTAAATCTGATAATTTTCGATAGAACTAATGTCATGTCATTGTTGTAATGTGACATAACAATATGGTCAAATCAATTCGCACAATAGAACATTTGGGTAATGGTGTGCACATGATCAAAAATGCTTTGAAGTGTCGCATTGCAAGCTATAGAGTGGCTAGCGATAATGTATATACTGAGTATGGGCCATTTTTCAATAAGATCAAGCACAGAGTCATTGGACTATTGTAAAAAATTATTAAATTACACATTTCAATCAAGTTGAACATGGGAGTGTTTGGCAGTTGAGACATGTCAATTTGTTGCTTATCACTGATGAGAAAGGAAATAGTAATTATCTTTCGAAGTTAATGTCTAGTCAGATTTCAGCACATGATCACGAAAAAAATTCTGTGATGGGTGTTTATTGTATTTTTCTAATGAGCGATTACTTTTGCATCACCAGATGCATGATTGTAATCATGTGTCAACAACAATACCGCGACCTGATTCTAGGATCAATGAATTTGGAAAGATGGTGGCCGGTAACACTTTGATGTTTGAAAATTCCGAAAGACAAATGAAGGTGCCATTTATTGTGTATGGAGATTTCGAATCTGTACTGAAGCCTATTCTAACGAGTGAACCGAATCCCGAACTCCCATACACGAATAGAACGTTTCAACATGAAGTATACTCATTTGTCCATCTGATTAAATGTTCTTTTGACGATGAATTATCAAAATGTGTGTCGTATGGAGGTGGTGATGCTACAAAGGTTTTCACAATGCGAATCGAAGGCGATTTAAAAACTATATACAATCAGCATTTGAGGTATGTGAAACCGATGTGAAAAACCTTTCTCAGAGGGCGATGTCAGAGCCATCAGATGCCATCTTACGGGAAAAAAAAGATAAGCACCTACACATTCTTCAGGTAAATTGAATTTGAAGATGCCAAATTTCATTCCGATAATGTGTCATAATATGAGCGGTTATAATTGTAACATGTTCATAAAGGAATTATATCGGGAAAAAGACAAGGTCGATGTGATTCCTCAAACGAAGGAAAAATACATATAATTCACAAAACATGTCTATACACATAGCTATCAAAGTAAATAGGTTAAATGAAGAAAAATTATTTGAAAACGAGATTTATAGATAATTTCAAGTGATAAGCAATGTGTAGAGATGTTGAAGTGTTTTCCTGAAATGAACAAATTTGATTTGATGAGAAAAAAAGTTGTTTTTCCTTATAGTTTTGTGGATGACATCGGAAGTTGAATGTTTCAAGTCCAACAACGATAAAATAAATTATATGACAATTTGAATGAAAAATATGTATCCGATAAAAATTGTATGAGAGCTAAACGTGTTTGGGATCTATTCGAGTGTGAGAGCCTGGGAGAATATTCGGATTTATATTCAAAGTCTGATGTATTACTGTTGTGTGATATATTCGAAAATTTCGGAAGGATATATGCTGGATCCCGCTCAGTATTATACCGCACAGGGATTATCTTGGGATGCGATGTTGAAATGCACAGAGGTGGAACTTGAACTTTCAACCGACATTGATATGATAATTTTTTTCAAAAAGGGCAAACGTGGGGGGACCAGTCAATGCAGTGAAAGGAAGCATATAACGAATAATAAGTTTTTACCTGATTTCGACCCAGATGAACCGTCATCATTCATTTCATATTTGGATGCAACAAATATGGTCATAGCATGTCGCAACCTTTACCTACCGGTGAATTTTCATGGTTAACTCGTGAAGAAATCACCAACTTGGACATAATGGATATGGCAGACAATAATTCATATGGATATATTCTTGAAGTTGACATACATTATCCTCTAGAATTGCACGATGAACATTCAGATCTTCCTTTTCTGATGGAAAGCATCATTCCTCCTAATTCCAGGAGGAAAATTGAGAAAATGATTACAAATTTGAAAGACAAACGGAGATACATAGTCCACTATGAGAACTTCAAACAAGCCATCGATAATATGGTTTGATTGTAATGCATAGAATATTGAGATTCAACCAGTTACGTTGGAGTCTTACATCGATCTTAATACCCAAATGGAAAATACTTTTTCAAACCAATGAACAATGCAGTTTATGGCAAAACAATGGAAAATGTAGACAATAGAATTGATATAAGACTTGTCACACATTGGCAAAGTGTTCATAGAACTATAAGAGCGAGTGCACTCATTGCTCGACCAAACTTCAAAAGTTGCATAATTTTTTCCAGAAAGTTTGTTGCAATTCAAATGGGTGAAGTGAAAGTGCATAACGATGAACCAATGTATTTGGACTTTTGTATTTTGGAATCATCCAAGACATTTAAGTATGATTTTCACTATGAATTTAGGAAAGAGTTTTGACATAACGCTTCTCTTCTGTACACCGATAGAGATTTGGTGATTTCAAAAGTGAATACACACAACTTTCATGATTTTATAAAAAGCAATATAAACGAATTTGACACATCTAATAATGGGGAACAGAATAAATTCGATATACCAGTCACGCCGTATGTCTTGGGTAATTTAAAGGATGAGTTCCCCGATGATCCTATAATTAGTTTCTATGGTACTGGTGCTAAAGCATACTATGTATAATCGCTTGCAACCGAAGTTAAGAGGGCTAAAGGTGTGAAGAGATCACTGATAAAGCACCAATCGACTCCTGACAATTACAAAAAATTGTTGAAAATAGTGGTAAAACTTTTAGGAAGATGAATTCCTTCAGACGCATTCCACATGATATGTATACTGAATTAGAAATAAAGTGGCGCTCTCGTTTGATGACGATTAGCGATTCTTCATTACTAATCATGGACGTACATGGACGACTGCCAGGAAAAAGCCAATATCTTTGCGCACCTATTTGCTGGAAATTCCACTCTGGATTCATCGGGAAAACAACCCCCGAACATTACACCTATTGACAGTCACATGCCCGAGATCACCTTTTGCCAACGTACTATCAGAAAGATTTTGCTGGGTCTCAACACCAACGAAGCCTGTGGATCTGACGGAATCCCGCCGATTGTTCTCAAGAAATGTGCCCCCGAACTAACACCTGTTCTTTGCAAGTTGTTCAACCACTCTTACAATTTGGGGGTATTTCCGTCCAATTGGAAAATTGCAAGAGTACAGCCAGTCCCTAAAAAAGGCAAAAAGGCCCTACCTAGCAACTACAGACCTATCGCACTGCTATCTATTATTTCAAAGGTCATGGAAAAAGCCATCAACATCGAGCTCATGAAATATCTGGAAGACTCAGGAATTGTCAACGATAGGCAATATGGCTTCCGCCATCAGAGATCAACTGGTGACCTGCTCGCTTACGTCTCACATATATGGCAGCTATCTATTGAAAAGTATGGAGAAACTTCAGCTGTGGCATTAGATATCTCCAAGGCGTTCGATCGAGTTTGGCACCAGGGACTCCTCGCCAAGCTTCCGTCTTATGGGTTGCCCCCTCAGCTGTGTTCTCTGCTTGCTAGTTTTCTCTCAAACAGGTCTCTCCATGTAGTGGTCGATGGAGTTTCATCTGAGACTCTACTCATAAATGCTGGTGTTCCGCAAGGATCCATTCTCGCACCAACACTATTTCTACTTCACATCAACGACCTGTTGAAAGCAACTTCATGTCCAGTACACAGCTTTGCCGATGATAGTACCCTCCATACCGCTTTCTCTTCCAGGGCCCCTATATCAGCCCGTGAAACCAGAAATGAACGTGGAAGAAATGTTAATAATATAAATATGGACTTAGCAACAATTCTCGAATGGGGATCTAATAACTTGGTAGAATTCAATGCAAATAAAACACAAGCATGTCTTTTCTCTAGAAAAGCCGATCTCACTGTGCCTAACATAACTTTGTCAGGAGTAACCATACCACTGAAGCCATCCATATCGATGCTTGGTATTACTATCAGCAATAACCTTTCCTGGGAAAATCACGTGAGGTCCATTGCCAAAAGTGCATCCCAAAAACTTGGTTTTTTGTTTCGTGCCAAGAGCTATTTCACTCCCAGCCAGCTGCTTATGATCTATAAGGCACAGATCCGACCTGTCCTGGAATACTGTTCCCATATTTGGAGTGCGGCACCTAAACATATCCTGAGGCTATTGGATTCTGTCCAAAAAAGGGCAATTCGTCTCGTCGATGATGCCTCGCTTACAAACTCGCTCACTTGTCTGGAACACCGTAGAAAAGTTGGCGATTTGTCTCTATTTTATAGATATATTCATGGGCGATGCTCTTCTGAAATATCAACAATCGTTCCTGCTTTGGCAGTCTCTTCGAGATTAACTCGTCAAGTTCAGTCATCACACCCCTTCGTGGTCACTTTGGAGACCTGCAGAACATCACTTTCCAAAGACACGTTCATCCAACGAACAGCGAGGCTTTGGAACTCATTGCCTAGGGAGGTGTTCCCCGAGGCATACAACCTTCAGAAATTTAAGAAGAACACCAACTCCTACCTTCTTTCCCTAGGTTCCCACGATGTTCTCTGAACATTACAGAATATCCCTTTTCGTGGGAACCAGAACATAAAAAAAAAAAAAAAATATAATGGACTCAGCAATCCAATACTAGCAACATAGATTGTTTTGAAGCCGCTCGGGTTGTAGGCGCGCGGGTTGCGAGGAAGGAGGAGATCTGCGATAGACTGTAACCTTTTCTCCAACGACAGTGGCGCACGCAATTTAATTAATATAGGTATTGATTAGAAGAAAAATATGTGGATTTTCATATGATTATGAAAACTTTGACAAAACTCGTTATATACAGATCTGATGTGCTCATAAAATATGTGTTTATCTTCATTAAATAGGTCGATTCTAAAAGAAAAATAATTATTATTTCTACATTTGAAGCAATGAAAAATTTACACTGCACTTTCAATATAAGAAACAGAACTGAAAAAGATAAGAGGGACAATAAAACTACTTTCGATTCTAGTATTCTATTGAATATATTTTTAGATTCATATACATATTCTATAGTCATATTGAAGATTATACTTTCTATTACAAGATTTTATTTAGTTTCACTTGTTATATATAATTCCGGTGGAAATGCATTATGGAATTTTTGTTAGAGAAAAAAACAAAATGGTGGCTCCAGGATGGCGGACGAGATTTGTAATTATGATCCGATTCAAAATTGGTATGTGGGGGTTTTCGGGAACGGAGAACATGAATTTTTTGTCAAAATTCATAAATTCAAGATGGCGGACGAGTTCTGTGATTGTGGTCCGATTCGAAATTGGTATGAGGGGGTTTTCGAGGTCGGAGATTATGAAATTTCTGTAAAAATTAATAAATTCAAGATGGCGCCCCCCAAGATGGACGACGAGTTTTGTGATTATGGTCCAATTCGATTCAAAATTGGTATGTGGGGGTTTTCGGGGTTGGAGATTATGAAATTTTTGTCAATATTCATTAATTCAAGATGGTGTCCCCAATATTAGGACGAGTTTTGTGATTATGGTCCGATTTGATTCAAAATTCGTATGCGGCGGTTTTCTCGGATATTTTGAATTTTTTGTCAACATTTATGAATTAAAGATGGTGGCCCCAAGATGGGGGAGGAGTTTTCTGATGATGATCATATTTCATTCAAAATTGGTTTGTGGGGGTTTTCAGGTCAAGAGATTTTTGTCAAAATATATAAATCCAAGATGGCGACTTCAGGACGGCGGACGAGTTTTGTGATTATGGCCAGGTTCTAGTCAAAATTGGTGCGTGGAAAATTTTGGGGTCGGAGATCATGACATAGTAATAACACGGCTCTATTAGAAATGAACAGATTAAGGCGAAATAACTAAGAAGCAAAAAATAAAAAACCTTTTTAAAGACAAGCTTTTATTCAAGCCGTGTACTGAAACGTATAAAATAAGTTTAAGCTATCGCTGACAATGATTTAATTATTTTTTGTTGAATTATTTGGTTTCAAAAAGCTTGTCACGCGAAGTGTTTATAAAAGTAGGTACCAATTAATTTCATTGGACAATGATTGGTTGGTAAGTAACAACTTGTCGAAGAATTAACTTTATTACAATTCGCGTGACAAGCCATTTGAAACCAAATAATTCAACAAAAAATAATTAAAGCATTGTCAGCAATGACTTAAAATTATTTCATATGTTTTAGTACACGACTCAAATAAAAGCATGTCTTTGAAAAGGTTTTTTATTAGTTATTTCATTTCACATTAGCAATACGAATGGAAGATAAAGGGAATGATCTCCAAAGTTGCACTCGTTTATGGATCATCCAAATATCAACAATATACTGGGTGATCATGAAACTAGGGCCGTGCTCATATCTCTGGAACAAAATATTACATAAGTAGGCTTGTATTATTTGATATTTCCAATTCAAAATAGGAAAAAAAAAAATTGCGAACTAAATAATGATAATCTAAGGCAACATACATTTAAAACTCAGGAAGATTCGGAATGGAAAACACATATATTTTATTGATTACGAAATAAAACTGTTTTTGTTAAAATGCTCCTGACTCGTACTGTTGATAAATCTAATTTACTAGATGTCTCATGATGGATTCTAATTTTGAAATATTTATTCAAAATCAGCTTCAACAGCTCTATTGAGTGACCACCAATGGGATCTCCATCATACAAGTGATCACCAAAATGTTCATAGAGTTTTGGCGGCAAGTTTTGTAGAGTGTTATTCACCAAGATATTCATGAGGTTTTTAATTTTCTTATTGAATATATTTGTTGTTTTATGAAAAAATCTGAAATATATTTCAGCAATTTTACAAGTTTCTACTACCAATTTTGATGCTTTTGTGAGGTTTTTATATTCTTTCCTTATAAGTAGTGTACAAGTAGTTCATCATTTTCATCAAATAAAAGTGGCTGGCATCTAAAGCATGTAACAATTCTCTTCAAGCTCTTCGACACATAACCAGCTATATAACAAACAATAATATTAACCTAATCTGTTAAACACCAAGCAGAAGAGTGGAGAAAATCTAAAGCTTGTATATCTTCACTCAATTTATTTTCAAATGATACCTGCTCAGCCATCAAAGAAAGATCTTGACCATTCTCATTGATGGTTACTCTACCACTGCTACAGAATAATATTGAGGTTGCATCTAAGTTAATAGAATTCCCAGTTTCTCCAGCTTTTATTTCTGAATGAACTATCAACCTCTTATATGCTGCCCCAAATTGTCTATCAGTCGGGTTGTTATTGAATCCTCCACGACTTCTTACAGCTCCAAAAAATAGTTCAATGTGAACTCGTGACAATTTGTAAGTATGAATATATTTGAGTTTATTGGTTTTGTCATAAGAATCGTAAAGACCTTTGAGGCTCTCAATTCAAATAAGAAATCCTGAGAAATCCGTTTTTTTTTACTTCAAAACACTAACACTTCCAGCAGACAGATGCAATATATATTCCTCAATAACGTCTAGGTGATCAAAAAATGTTTTACTTGTTACTGAAGACAATGGCTTTTTATAAATATATTTCGCGAATCTATTTTTTGAGTTGAATGAATAATGCAGTTGCCTCAGCTCCTTTGAATTCAATCAACAATAAATCTTTACACAGATATATCAAAGAATCTGCTACACTTTTACTTAGCGTTTGAGTCGCAATATTCACCTTCATTTTTTCTTCAGTCCACATGATGTGACGCTTTCGCAGTGTTGTTACAGCATTTAACCCCTCATTATATTGAATGTCAACTAATTTACCAATATAATCCCAACTCACTTGCTTGTTATGAGAATCTGTCAAGTTCTTATATGATCCTAAATTATTTCGAACTAATTTTATAATATGGCATGGATCCAGAAATAAATATACTTTTTTCTTCGTAACAGGGTGACTGAAATAAGTTTTCATTGGTGAAATATTGAAATCCGCTCCCAGAACTGAAGCCATTTTCAAATTGGCTGAAGTTCCATCAGATGTCATAGAGGATACAAGCACTCCAGCTTCATCAAGCAACTCTTAAACATTTATTAACAAGCCCAGCTTTGTCAGATCCACAAAGACCATCTGAAAAAAAATATCCAACAGGTATCTTCCAGGAACTGTTCAAACTAACCAGTATAAACACCAGTACTTCTTTTGCTTCAGGAAGTTGATCGCTATCCAAATCAGTACCAATATCCACACACCCACAAAACTTTTTGCCAGTCCATTCGACTTGTTTTCGAAAATTAAATTGCGAATAACACTTTTGTTTTCTTGTTTAGCTGCATCCGCCTTCAGTTTCAATGCTCTGAATGCTTCCTGTGTCCATCCAGGAGCACCATCAACTGACTGGTACCATTTTGATATAGTTATTGGGTGAGGTAGGGAATTGTTGAATGTCTTTCTGACATAATTATATGTCTTGGTCGAGTAGAAGCTCAGATTTAGAGCAAATGATCTGAGCGCTGGTGTATACTTTTGAGTTCTGGATCCCTTAAGCATCCTTTTCAAAAGTTCAGATGTTGATTCTGATATAGATGCCTGGAACAAATATATTATTTGAGTGGTTGTATAAATCATGAAAATAATGATATTTCCACAATGTTCATTGAAAATGTAATACAGATTATTAGCTCAATGTTGGGACTTAAGAATCTGACCATATGCAAGAACTTTTTGAAGATCTGAAAATTTTGATTCTACCATAACTTTATATTTCAGAATTAATGTACATAAAATTTGTAATGTCTTGTTGGAATAAAATGAATTTATCATATTCTAATCAGCATAGACTATGTAGAAAACTCACCCTCAATGAAGTTTTACAATCTTCATGCACCAAAGATTTACTTTTCAAATGGTTTATCAGTTAATTCAAATTTGTCACTTTAGACCTCAGCCTTCGCACTGACTGTTGTAAATTTTTTATTTTGGTTTTATGGCCTGGTACAGTTTTTTTCATGCTTCTGAAATTTCTTCTGGCCTTGCGAGGAGTTGAAAAATCACTAGTAGATAAGTCAATAACAGCTCTGAAATTAAATAAAATTGAATATAAAATATAAACAAGACTGAAAAGTTCCACCCAATTGTGATCCAAAATATTTATGAATAAAATTAAATAAAAGCATGGGATGCTCATCATGATTAATTTCCCATTGGTGTAGCTATTTTCTCAATTATCAAGCTGTTGTTTCAATTCACAATATGATTTCGATAAACATCCACGTTTCAATAAAAATTAATCCTAAATACTTTGGAATACTGATAATATTTGTTTACTACTACCTTCTACCTACAAGGCAAGACAATAATAGAGGAAACCATCCTAAATACTTTGGAATACTAATAATAATAATGATTTTATTTCATATTATAAGATCAATTCAGGTAAAATCAATTCAGGTAAACCAAACAAAAGAAAAGACGAGCCATGATCACACTTTTCATAAAAGGATTTAGGCGCTCAATGGACTATTTGACAGTTAGCAGTTCAGTTTGACAGTAAACAAGATGTTACCGCGACAACGATTTTTGCAAATTTGATTGAAAGCAACATTAGTGTTTTTCGTTGGGTTTGAAATGACCAAAATGTCACTTTTCAAACGTTAATATTCCGAAAACAATTGAATTTAGTGGTAAAGTGTATCGGAGAAAACTGTTGAGAATCATGAGCAGATTTCGAAAATGGAATAATATACGGGGTGTTCCATTTAAAAAAATTATTGAAGATGGCGCTCAGCCGCCATTTTAAAACTTTTAGCTGTGATTTTTTCATGAAAAAGTAGATATTTATCTTCTATTTGAGCCCTCCAAATTTCGTTGCGATATACCAGGTGGTTCAAAAATTAGTAGGGGGGGAACGGACTTTAGACGAGCACTGTATATATCATAGTGCAACAAATATTATTATATTATTCTACTCACTTTTTCTCTTGCGAAATCGTGGGTCTGTCTGTTTTCTCTTCAGTGATTGACATTTGAATCAATTCAGTTTCCAATGCAGTCAAAGTTTCTGAGAGAGATTCCGTATCTATTTCTGGGGCAGTCATAGTATCTGATGTATCTGAATGGAATCTGTAAAGTTTTAAAACAATACATTCAAAAGTGGATGATAATTGAATTGAAAGTTTTGAGCTAATATAAAAATCATACTATCAAGTGAAATCAATTATTGAATCTGATCTTACCTCTTCAGTGGGGGGCCAAAAGAATCGATAATATCCGAACAATTAGTTCCTTGGGCTGTATCTCTTGAATCCGTAGATGACTTTCTATTATCTAATCCAAAAAAAGGTAAATTTATGTTTGGAAGGAATGAAAGATATTAAAAATAATTTGAGATAATAATAATTCTGTTGAATGATTAGTTTACCTCGAGGTTGAAGCAGTTTCAGTTGTTGGAATATACTCTTCATTAAAAAAAAAGGACGAGCACCCTTTTCCAGAAATTATTTATCCACTGAGTTTTATTTCAAAAGCTTCTCCTTCGAAATGAATAGAACAAATTCTAGCACACTTTGAAACAGTTTCAGTGAACTCTTTCGATCCCAGCTTTTCCAACCAAACAGCTTTTTCATGGGCATCAGCTGGAAACCTAAATGGAAATTCAAAGTTAGACATGATTTTCAACGATGTATAATAAAATTAAAAGTAAAAACAATTTCAAAAGTTTGCCTCGCAAAGTTTTCAGTTTGAATACAAAAGTGATAAGCTTTTGAATCTGTTACTCACACATTTGAAAACATTATTTTTGTACCTTTTAGGGCATTTGAATAAAAGCTTGTATTTTTTTCAATTTTGATATTATTTTAAATTTCAAGGTACCAAACACTTTTTTCAAGTGGAAGAGTTAGATTTGGGTCAAATTTCACTTGCAAGATTTGACTAACTAACAAACTGACAGGTGAAGTTAAATAAAAGTTGTTATTCGGTAAATATCAGTTTCATTTGGATATACATTGAATTTCGGCACTAATATTTCAGTCAAAAATCAATGAGTTTTCATCTAAACCTTGCATTTGTCTGTAAATAATTTTTTTGTTATTGTCGATTATCACCTTCATATAATAAGATTTCAATAAATCTATTTCATTTTGTAGTATGTATAGAAATTTGATACCCACTGTGACGCATATGACAAAGAAGAACGCCAATCTCTAATGTTCGTAAACAAACTATGTACTCACCTATGAAAGCTAAGATTTTGATTAGAACAATTGGATTGCTTGCAAACCCAACAGTAAAGCACCATTATTAGTCTCTATCTATTTTTCTTTCACTATATAATCCAAACACAACACAGAAAACAATATTTCAACAAATACTGCACACCGCAGAAAACGTCAACATGAACTGGTGAAATTTGTAAACGGCATAGGATGTTGCTGATAGACGGTAACCCAAACACACTCCAACAGCGTTGCCACGTGCAGCGTTGCAATGGAACTGGAAGCCCATAACGATTTTTCAAATTCATTTTTCTAGTTTAGATTCCAGAGAATGTGTAATTTCGATTTTCATTCCATAAATCGAAAATGATAGTAATGTTCAGTTACTGAATGGAATTCGTTGGCGATAAAGTTTAAGCTACTGTTGGTGGGTAATAAAGAATTATCACGGACTCGAAATGGCAACGCCCAACTCAATAGCACGACCTTAGAATGTAGCTGTTCAGCGGCTTCACTTTTCACCTTCACTTAATAATGTAAATAACTGGGTCCATCTTTATTTATACGTCTATGGTACTCCTTACGTTAGGGCGAATAAATGTTGGCCGATTGTCGGCGTGATGTTAGAATTTTAAGACCTGGATTTGTACCTCTCACAATGGCATGATATATATTTAGATGAAACGGTCTTGATCATTCCTCATTTTTCGAGCAACTGAAAACACTCTTGAGATGAATAAAACGATCTGCATTTGAACTTTTGATCACATACCCAAGAAGTGAGTTTGAAAATATTACGAGATCATTGAATGCGCAATTCGGCATATAATCGACAATTTGAATGCAAAACGAACACATTGAGAGCATGCCTGCAGTGAGAATATGTGAGCGCAAAAACACACACACCAGGAGATACCATGTTTGCTATGTGTCTACCTATTTGAAGGCAGCAATGATTGGTCGGTCATCGACACATGTTTGTAAAATAAGCAAAAAAGGCACTCCACTGAATTATTTCCATCAAACTGGGTTTACAAAACCACGACACATATTTACCTATTCAATAGCTTCTTCAGGTGAAGATAATATCTGAAGAAGCTATTATATAGTGAAACACGTTCTGTAAATCCAATTTTGTGAAAATCATTCAGTGAAGTGTCTTCTTTCCTTCAATTTGGATTTTTATCAAGTATCTGCCGCGTCTATTCAAAAGTTTCTACAATATGCATTTTCGTTCGTTCTGTCTATTGGAAAAGATTCGACCTTGATCCACTTCGCATAACGTTCCTTTATTTGATCTGTTTGCTAGTTTTATTTCTCAATGGACCTCGTTCTGCATTTGGATTTTTCATTATAATTACCCACTATTTTCTAATTCCTATCGATATTGACCTTTCAATATATTATAATACAATCCAATCATTTATTTACAAATAATTCAGGGACAAAGTGTCAAATGTTGGAATTTCAAAATATAAATAAATACATAAATAAGGGATAGTTTTTTATTCGGATCTGTGAAAATGTATTTATTTCGGGACATAAGTCACTTTATGGGAAAAAACTAATAGTCAGATTTCCGAGAAGTCGAAAAATTCGACTTATTTTCGTCTTTTCGAAGGCCAATAAAATGAAAAAAGATATTACCATCATATTTCCCGTGTTGAATGTCTCCTAAGATGTGATCAAAAGAAGAAACTGTTTTAACTATATATGCAAGAGCCTAGATAATATCACAATCTAAAACTTTTTCCAAATGTGATCAAAAAATATTTTTATCATATATCATATGATATTACCTATATGGGTTTATTTGATAAGTGGAATTGCTCGTTAAATTATGTACTGATAAAGAGACATTTGATAAGAGCAATTCGATGAAAAGCTTGGAAATGGTCGAATTTTTGGGATAAAACGTCATTTGTCTAATCTAACAAATTTTAGTTAAAATTGAAATTTCTTCGCATCAGTTTTTCTCATGTCTATTATCCGTGGTGATTCGATAATATCTCAAACTTTTCCCAATCTGTTCTAATAATTTTCTACTCACGCGGTTATTTGAATGGTCTGATTTTCTATATAACCAGAGTTTCAGATCAGATACTCGATTACAATTATGGTGAAATCGATTTGTGGGTGGGACTTCATTTTTTTTTTCGAAAATTCACGTCAGTGTGGAAAAATAAAATGATGAATGAATCCGACCATTTTGCATTTTTTCATGCTGTACATCAAATGTATCGTATTAAATAACCTCTGATTATTAACATGGGTAGAAAATTAAAAAATATAGTCATCAGAGGTTTCTTCTTCGATTCCAATCAAATTTCCAAATGGGGGGAATTCCCAAACGATAAAAATCAGGTTGTCATCAATTTTCATACCGTACAAGTTTTGGAAAAAATCTAGGTTAGGTAAGATAAATGATGGTTAGGTAAGATATCTCTGATATTCGACCATTTACCATTCTTGCCAGCTTTCCATCGAATTCCTTGGATTGAAAAACATCTATAACATATGAGTAGAAAATTCCTAGACTAAATTAGAAAAATTTCTACTTCGAGATATTATATCACCTTCACTCTTACATAATCAACCAGGTTTTACCTTTTTCATTAAAATTGTCATCATAGGAAAATATCAACACGAAAAAATTAACTCGATATCGTTTGTATAGGCATTCAATAAAAAGAAAATAAGTGCAATTTCTGAAAAAACTTCATGTGAGATCAGGGACGTGACATTTTGGAAATCCGACTATTCAGTTTTTTTTTCCTATCGAGTATTCTGTCAACAATATTCTGCTTTCGATATCTTTCAATTAGAATATCTTTTTTCAATTAAATGTAGAGGAATATTTTCAGATATCGAGTTTTTTATTTTGAAGTAATGACATCCCCTAGTTGACAAAATGGCATACTAGAAACATATCATGCATTTAGTTTTGTACCACATATTCTGGGATTTTTATTTGGAATTTGATGGGATTTTCCGTATATTCAGGTGTGTACTAGTACTTCTTTTCGTTAAGCCGCCGAAGAAATTTAGGAAAACTCGATTCTAGCGTCACTTGTTGTAGTAGGAGATTTAAGCCGGTTCTGGATCTCCCCCCACCACTATGACGACACATGTGACCCTGAACACGTATGTAACATGGTCATAGGGTGTGTATATCCTTGACCTCGAGAGTGTTGGTGTTTGGCCTTGATATCGATATGACGAATTTTGTGGACGGTGCAATGCATACGTGTCCTGTAAATTATTCAAGGTGACCCCTGTATGTCCTTTCTCTTGGGGAGTGAGACACCCTGTGGACTTTCCAGTGGGTAGTACATAACCGTTTCGTTCGCACGCGTCTCACTATGGTCGACTAATGCGTCAATCCCTTCCACAGAGTGTGACCCTCATGAATGTTCATCGAATCATATTGGGTGGGGGAATTGCCTTTAATGAAAATGCCCGAATTCATTTCAACGAAATCAGAAGTTAGATATATCACTAACAGTTACACAATAATCAGTGAGTGTATTATCTAGTGGAAATAATCTACATTTTATCGAATCTTCACTATATCTCTTTCTGAAGTTGATTTGAAAAAAAAATCATAGTTGAACAGAATATGGGTGTTTTGGAACAAGAAGCAATATCATCTTCTCCAATTGATAAAGCTTTCATCATAAATGGTATGTACAACTCGATTCGGTGAATCTATTTGGTTTACACTGCGTGATGACGGTAGGAACAATCCATCCAAATCATCAATTCATTTATGATGATATTGGTTGTATTAAGTTTTTCGGATGGCATATAACATACTTGGGACATAATCCACAAATTTCAGCAAATATGAACTTCAGTAAGATTTATTGAATGAAGTAGATCCAAATGCTCTTTCAATCGTTCATTTTGTGAATTGGGACACAATAAAGTGACAAATTCAGTGAAGGAGCCTTGAACTTTTCTGTGAAGAATTGATAAAATGTGATCTGGAGCAGTTTATCCTCTCTCTTCTACCATTTCTACCGGATGACATCAAACAGAATTATCAACTCCATGAAGAAGATGAAAATCATGATCGTGACCTTGTAGAAAATGAATCTTAATCGATTAGAATTAAATATATTTTGGAGATATTCATCGATCCATTACACATAGTATATCATTGAATACAATATAGATATAATTATAAAACTCAAGTATAATTCAGTTGAATAAATGCATACAAATAATTGATATTCAGTAAAAGCTCCATACCTGAACAGCCATTTTCTGTATTGCTCATATTTGATATGGGGTTGCCAACTGTCATAATCACTGTGACATGTTCAATTGTTTGTCAGGATAGAAGAAAGTGCAGGCCCCAAATAGAAAATAGAGAATCCTTGAAAATTTTATAAAGGGTATATTGACTCATGGATAATAACTGTTAGATGTCGTGAAAATAATTACAAATATTATGATTGACTTTCGAAAACCATCATTTTGGAAGAAAAAATAACAGATAATTCACTTCTGATGGGAGTTATGTGTAGCGCTCGGCGAATTCTACAGAATACGTCGATCGAGTTTTATCGAATAAATAAAACTTTTCAATTTATCAGCTATTATAAGGTGCGAAATTCGAAAAACCACATTTCGAATGAAGACAAAGGAATCTCAGAACAGTTCTCATAGGAGTACTGAGTAGCACTCGGTGAGTTCTACTAAATATATCAATCGAGTTTTATCGAAAAAATTAAAACTTTTCAATTTTCAATTTTTAATTTATCAGTTATAGTATTCCTAATCCCAATTGGACCGATATAGAAAGTTTCGTGAAGGATTTCTCTTTCCAATTGCCGCCTTGACATAGGCGTCAGTATATTATTTTCCAGTGGTATTTTTTCAGTTACTTATTCTTACAATCATAGCAATTGACCACCCCTTGTAAAAGTAGACACATGTTATCTCAACTGAATTTCATTATTTGTTTCGAAAGGTCTCCAGAAAGCCATATTGATAAAATTATTTTCAATAGATAATTCCTAACCTCACCAACACACGGCACTGATTAAGAAATATTGTGAACTGCGTAAATCATGCGGATTCAGATAACAGATGTCCAATCCAGCTAGCTGAGCTTCTAATCCTCAAATATATTTTATAGCGCCTTTACTAATAGTCTGGGCAACTAGAGACACGCGCCAGAACTTTTTAATGATTGTACCAGGAACGCTTTGAAAGTAGAAACACTGGTAGTATATAAATTTTCCATTTGCCGGGCAGAGCATATGAACACTTCTCGTAGTGCTCTTATTTTCATTGCCGTTCCAATTTGGATTAGAATAACTGTATCATAAGGTGCGAGATTTGAAAAACCCACCTTTAGAATGAAGACAGAAAGGAATCTCATAACAGTTCTGATGGGAGTTTGAGTAGCACCCAGCGAGTTCTACAAACTATGTTAATCGAGATTTATTGAAAAAAATTTACTTTTCAATTCATTAACTATCATGATATGCGAAATTCGTAAAACCCACCATTAGAATGAAGACAGAAAAGAATCTCAGAACACTTCTGATGGGAGTTCTGACTAGCACTCGGTTCAACAAATACGTCGATAGAGTTTCAACGAAAAAAATTAACTTTCCAATTTATCAGCTCTCATAAGGTGCGAAATTCGAAAAATCCACATTTGAATGAGGACCGAAAGGAATCTCGAACAGTTCTGATGGGAGGTCTGAGTAGCACTCGGCGAGTCCTACAAAATAAGTTGATCTTGTTCTATCAAAAAAATAAAACTTTTCAATTTATCAGCTATCATAAGGTGCGAAATTCGAAAAACCACATTTCGAATGAAGACAGAAAGGAATCTCAGAACAATTCTCATGAGCGTTCTGAGTAGTACTCGGTGAGTTCTACAAAAAATGTTCATCAAGTTTTATCGAAAAAATCGAATTTTTCAATTTATTGGCTATTATAAAAAAAAAGAAGGAATTTCAGAAAAGTTCTGATGGGAGTTCTGAGTAGCACTAGACGAGTTCTACGAAATATGTGTATCGAGTTTTATCAAAAAATAAAACTTTTCAATTCATCAGCTATCAAAGGTGCGAAATTCTAAAAATCCACCATTAGAATGAAGACAGAAAAAAATATCATAAGAGTTCTGATGGGAGTTCTGAGTAGCACTCGACGAGTTCTACGGAATATGTTAATCGAGTATTATCAAAAAATAAAACTTTTCAATTCATCAGCTATCAAAAGGTGTGAAATTCGAAAAACCCCCATTTTGAATGTAGACAGAAAATAGTCTCAGAACAGTTCTGATGGAAGTTCTGAGTAGCAGTCGGCGAGTTCTACAAAATAGTGATCAGTTTTATCGAAAAAATAAAATTTTCAATGTATCAGCTATCATAAGTGCGAAATCGAAAACCACTTTGAATGAAAACAGAAAGGAATCTCAGAATAGTTCTTATAGGAGTTCTGAGTAGCACTTGGTGAGTGCTACAAAATATGTTCATCAAGTTTTATCGAAAAACCCACCTTCAGAATGAAGACAGGAAGGAATTTCAGAAAAGTTCTACTATGAGTTCTGAGTAGCTTTCGACGAGTTTCACGAAATATGTCAATCGAGTTTTATCAAAAAATAGAACTTTTCAGTTCATCTGCTATCAAAAGTGCAAAATTAAAACCCCCTTTAGAATGAAGACAGGAAGGAATCTCAGAACAGTTCTGATGGGAGGTCTGAGTAGCACTCGGCGAATTTCACAAAATACGTTGATCTAGTTTTAACGAGAAAATAAAACTTTCCAATCTATCATAAGGTGCGAAATTCAAAAAATCTACATTTCAAATGAGGACAGAAAGGAATTTTGAACAGTTCTGATGGGAGTTCTGAGTGTCGCACTCGGCGAATTTCACAAAATACGTTGATCTAGTTTTAACGAAAAAAATTAAGTTTTCAATTTAATAACTATCATAAAGTGCGAAATTCGAAAAACCCACATTTAGAATGGAGACAGAAAAAAATCTCATAACAGTTCTGATGGGAGTTCTGAGTAGCACTCAGCGAGTTCTACAAAATATATTGATCAAGATTCATCGAAAAAAATTTACTTTTCAATTTATTAACTATCATGATATGCGAAATTAGTAAAACCCACCATTAGAATGAAGACAGAAAATAATCTCAGAACAGTTCTGATGAGAGTTCTGAATAGCACTCGGCGAGTTCAACAAAATACGACAATAGAGTTTTAACGAAAAAATTTCACTTTCCAATTTATCAGCTCTCATAAGGTGCGAAATTTGAAAAACTCCACCATTTAGAATGAAGACAGAAAGGAATTTCGAACAGTTCTGATGGAAGTTCTGAGTAGCACCTCTTGAGTTCTACAAAATATGTTGATCGAGTTTTATAAAAAAAATTTTTAATTTTCAGTATCATAAGGTGCAAAATTCGAAAAACCCACATTTTAAATGAAGGCAGAAAGGAATCCCAGAACAGTTCTGATGGGAGTTCTAAGTAGTACTCGGCAAGTTATACAAATTTCATTTATGAGCTTCATCGAAAAACCAAAACTTTTTCATTTATCAGTTATTATGAGTTGCTGAATTAAAGAAATTGAAATTTTGTATGTTCAATATCAATTGAACTCGCCTTCAACTGAGGGATATCACACCATTCTCCAAATATGAAAATGATTCGATTCGTCTCTCTGGCAACAATATATCATTTAAGCGTCGGGTGAGTTGAGCGTTTTTTGTTCAAATTCGAAGATATTCAATTGACGCGCACAGGCACACGTGTTCACGAGATTTTATCATCTTATATACAAATCGTTCGGCTATTATCGGTGCTTTTGCTCAATTCATTGAATAATGTTTGCGACTGCTGAACATGCTGACCCCTCAGCTGGTTGAATATCATACGAAATTCATCATGTCGAGTTTCCGTCCCTCAATGGTAGCAAAGTAGGTAGATGTAACCCCAGTCTCACCTGGTGACTGTCCGTTTTTGCGTTCACATAATATCACTACAGGCATGCTCTCAAAGTGTTCGTTTTGCATTCGAATTGTCGATTGCATGCCAAATTGCCCCTTCAATGATCTCGTTGAATTTGGTATGAAGGTTTCAAACAAACTCTTCCCTCGGGAAGGCGCTTGACAATTCGTCAATATTTAGTTAATTATATATAGTTGTGTTTTCCACCATGAAAGAAAAACTTTCAAAAACGTTGATGGTTCATTTGTTGCTTTTAATTGTTAAGATTTTTTTTAACTAAAATCAGTCAAAAAAACTTACAATGCGTGAAAAGTCAAAGTTGACACAAATATTGTTGCAACCATAGCCATCCTGACCTATTAGTTTTTGTATATGGAACAAAACAAAATCTAACAAAAATCGGAAATTGTTACATTTAGATATAGGAAGTTTAACATGAAAAATAGTCCAACGTATATTTCTTCTTTGACGTCTGTCATCAATGCGCATGAAAAGTGAAAAATGAATCAAAACCGATTCAGTATATTGTGTCATTGTGCGAGGAAATGTGTTTATGATCGTAACATCAAAATATAATCTATAGAATACCACACCAGAGTTCGATAAAGTAGAAAATAATTGTCCAGATTTCTTTCTAAAACTTGGCCATTTGGCAACAAGTTTTCGAAAATCTGTCGAGTTATTTTCACTTTATTCTCACTCTTTTGTGATATTACAACTGAAAATAACACTGATGACGTCAGATTTGACTAAATAGTACCGACATATCAGTTTTGACGTCTGTCATCAATTTGCAATAATTTGTATGAAAATGGCAAAAATAATAAAAAATTATATATATATATAGAAAGGGTGTATGTATTGTATACAGAATATCACACCAGACTTCGATAAATTAGATAATAATTTTCCAGATCTTCTCTCAAACTTGTTGCCATTAGGCAATAGCCACTCGATCCATTCGGGCTCTCGTGTCTATTGCCTGGAAACAAGTTTTCGAGGATCTGTCGAATTCTTTTCAATTTATTCTCGCTCTTTCGTGATATTAGAACTGAAAATATAATTGCTGATGTGGCAACACAACATGAGTGTTACCAATCAAAATCACTCACGCACTGATGTAACACGGTTTCCCTCTAATCGTTTGAATTCGGTAGTTTATTTTGGTGTTTTCGATCATTTTTAACTAGTAGATATGCTATGTCACTACGAGCACAGTTTGACCCCGAGCTCCGGCGGTAAACGGAGGGAGGTAACCCGGCAAGGTGGTGGTTCGGAGTTTTCACCTGGGCTGTCATAGGCGGTTCGTTATAGGGGGTCTTCAGGTGTAACGATGGAAAAAAATGGCTGCCGTTATAGAAAAAATTTAAAAAAATTGTTAGGAGAAAGAAAAAAACATGGCCGCTAGATGAATAAAAAATACAGCCATATTGAAAAAATGGCTACACGAGGAAAAAAACCATGGCCGCCAAACTATTTCTTGACAATACTTAAAAAAAACATGGCGCTGAAAAAAATAAGGGAAAAATTCTGACCACCATTCTTGAAATGATGAAAGATGTCAGCCATATTGGAAAAATGGTGACCCTAAGAAAAAAAACATAGTTATCTCTCAACTGTTAGGGAAAAATGTCAAGTCATCTTCGAAAAATGTCAGCCATATTGGAAAAATGTCAGCCATCTTCGAAAAAATGTCAGCCATCTTGGAAAAATGGCTAATCCGGTTCAAACTATAAGTTTTTGAATAGAAAATCAATATAGAGTCAGCCATCTTGGTAAAATGGCTACCATAAAAGAAAAAAACAATCGTCATGCATGCACATACATTAATGGAAGTACCTCTCAAACGTTAAAAAACATACTTCCAACCCAGAATAAACACATACTATATGAAAATAACCAAACACACACTAAATCTATTGAAAAAAACACGAAAAGGTCAAAATTATGATTTAACCTATAATACACCACACTTTCTCGCAAAAATTACCAATTCACCTTCCGCAGCGAAAAAATCCAGTGTGAAAACTATTAAATATCCGAAAGAGCACTTAACTATTGAAAAATCCACGAAGACGATAAGAACATGCATTCAACTCATAACACATATTTTCTAGGAAAATCCGAGTAAGTGTGGATTCATGCAGCACAAAATAACAATTATCAAATAACAAATAAGGAATAACATTTAGCAATATAAGTTGAACTCTATAGTTTTCAATAACTATGTTCATGCAGACAAATAACAATTATCATTTTATAAATAACATGTAGAAGTTGGCCAACTTTTATCTTTTTACATTATTTTAACGAAATTTTCTTCTAGTGCGCAACTAGTACGCAGATGACCGCGGATTGGTCAAACCGATGATGAAAATAACCTCACTTTTTCTAATATTTGAGATATTGTTTTTGTTCCATATTGTTTATAGGACATTTTGAATTTTCACTTATTTCTTATTATCGAGGGGACATGGAATTTCGAAAAAGTAGGATTACCTAATTTAAATGCCTCGGATCTCCGTCTTGTGCGCATGCTTACTTTTTATTTCTTAATTGTTAGTTTGAGTGCATGAATGCTATATTTTTATTCTTGTTAATTGATAATTGTTATTTACTTATTTGATAATTGTTATTTTGTGCTGCATGAATCCACACTAATTCATCGTCTGCAGCAGAAAATCAACTCTCAGTCTATATGAAATAAAGTACAAGGTAATCGTTCCAACACTGAATAAAGTACACGCTAATTGTTCCAACACAAAAAACTCATTCTATATCACTGGAAGTTGATATATTTCCATAAAAAATTTGCTCTTAGTCACTGGAAAAACCATATTCAATTAAATAATAATGCCTGAACGCTCAACCTAAGGAATGCAGAGAAATTATCATTTCCAAACGAATTCCATTCATTTTTATTCGAAATATAGGTACTTGTAAATAATATTCAATTCAATCAACACTGAAAATGAACACAACACTCTTGGAATTCGAACTATTCATTCAATCCTGAACAATCACTGAAATTATCATTTTCCATATGTACTCAAACGAATTTGATTGAAAATCGTCGATCACGGTAATTCAGAGGTATTGAAACAAATGAAATATGAAATATATCTGTTATCTGTTATAATAAACCAAGCGAATATCAGGGAATCCCCGCGATACACAAGTTCGTGCCTGCATGAAATCTGCTGATAGAGAGATATTATTAATCCTAGTGTCGAGGTATTTCCAGCGTTGCCGTAGTGAGTTCAAAGTATGATATTTTCGGAATTATTAAACTTGATATTTTTATTATTGGTTTCGCTCAAAATTTCAATAGTGTGATATATCTCAGACGTTTCACAGCTAATTTTGGCAATTTTTTTTTCCTAGGATAATTGGGAGTGAAATTTTTCAAGTTTTTGGGTGTTGATGAGTGTTGATGAGTGTTGATGGGTGTTGATGGGTGTTGGTGGGTGTTGATGGGTGTTGATGGGTGTTGATGAGTGTTGATGAGTGTTGAGTGTTGAACTTAGTTCTTATATTACTCACCAGGTGGCGCTGTTGTCGTTCTGTCTTACGCTCTACCGATTCGTTCTCAGAAAAAGTTATTAAGTATATGTACTGTTTGCTGTTCGATTCATTCCTGCTCCAGCCGCTGAACAGACAAGACGTGTGTCTCTAGAGCAGCTCTGCTACTTTTTGTGTCCAAGTCTTTCAGAGAGTTCCTCCAGTATTTCAAAGTTGAGTGATTTTTTTTTAACTGATAGCGTCCTGGCTTCAAGTTTTTTTCTTAGACTCTGTCATTTTAAACTGACCACGTGACACTTCTATCGATCAGTCTTCCGTCTGACCAATTTGTTTTTAGAACTTAATTCTTTGCACTGTCTGATTTCGTCATTTTTTTTCGGTCCTCCTGTTTTTTTTAGTTCTGTATTTTCAAAACTGATCACGTGACACTTTTATCATTCAGTCTTCCTACCAACCAAATTGTTTTTAGAACTCAAGTCTTTACTCTGTCGGATTTGCGTCATTCTTCATCGAGTCTTCATGGAGGTCAGACGTGTTTTACAGTGCTCCTCCCGCAAACTCAAGGTTCGTTTTTTTTTTCTTGGAAATAGTTAGCGATTCACATATTTTTTAGGGAAAAATTACATTGACTAATTACCCCATTCTTGTTGCAGGTGTTCAAAATATGATGAATTTTGCTGATGTGCTGACATTTATCACCTCAATATTGGGGTTGATAACCCCAAAGTACAATGAAAAATCCGCTCTCAACGGGTTACGAGAATGCACAAAAGCTTATAGACGTATTAATAGAGCTCTGAAGGAAGCAACAACTTTGGGAGAAAAACAACAGCTGCAGGCAACCCTGAGGAATATCAAAACCGTCCTCAATCATATTAAATATGATCAGAAAAAAGGAGCAGGACTCAAAGATTCGAATGTGACAGCTAAACATCGGGTTCATTGGAATGACAGTGAATCAGCTTTTGGATCACGTATCAGAACAGGAACTATCTCTAATCTTTTCCATAAAGATACTAAAAATTTCTTTTCCTATTGTAAAGCACTTTTCAAACAAAGAATCCATAACGTTTCGAAGAATTTTGATTCAATAAAGGTACATTTTGTATTCTGCGGGCAATTTGTACTCGCAAAGGCTGATGAGGTGAAAACGGATTATAAATATTTCACAACAGCCAATTCTCCTATATTTCATGACACTGACTTAGATTTATAGTTTGATGATAAAGTGATGAAACCCATAATGATTGAACTTGTAGAATTCTGTGGGAAAGAAAGCGGGCGGGCACTTCAAAAAATTATTAACTTGGGGGTAAACATTAATAAATTCTCTCCACAAATCGGATCGTCATATATTGAACTTCCGATCGAAATTAAGCGAAAAGAAGCCTGTATTAACGTAGTGAATGATGATGTAGCCTGCTTCGCTTGGTCAATTGTATCAGCCTTGTTTCCAGTACCATAAAAAAATCATCCAAATAGAACATCATCATATCCCCATTATTCTGGAGTTTTGAAGCTCAAAGGGATACAGTTGCCTATGACCATCCACCAAATTCCAAATTTCGAAAAACAAAATAACATTTCGGTTAACGTTTATACATTGAAAAAATCAAGTAAATTTTTCTCCGTCCTTCCTTCCTTCTTGACATCACAAAAAAGAGACAAACATGTGAACCTTCTTCTCATACAAAACCAATATTCTGATGATAAACCTATTCGTTATCATTATTGTTATATTGAGGATCTATCTAGGCTCCTTTCAAAACAGCTCAGCGAAGAAAAAATCAAAAAGGATATTTGTGATAGATGTCTACATTATTTCAGATCACAGGAAAAATTGCAAAATCATACTGAATAATGTATAAAACTGAACGATTGTAAAATTAAGATGCCAACCGGTGAAAAAACTGTTCTCAAATTTGAAGATTATAAATTTAAAGAAAAAGTACCTTTCATCGTATACGCAGACATTGAAATATACTAAATGAAATCCAAGAAGGAGGAAAATATCAATGGCATACCACGGCTACTATCGGCTACTATATGAAATGTTCTTACGACAACACCCTTTCTTCTTACCGTTCGTATAGAGGGGAGAACTCTATGGAATGGTTCTCGAATCAGCTTTTGGAATTAACGGAAGAAATTGAAACTATTCTCAATTGTGCCTATAATTTGAATATGACAGTGGAGCAGGAAGCTACATTCCAACAAGCAGCTCACTGTTACATCTGTAAAAAGCCGTTTTCTCTAGGTGATAAAAAAGTTAGAGACCATTTTCATCTTTCTCCAACAAATAATAATAATAATAATAATTCTTCCATTTACCGCGGTGCAGCTCATGAATCCTGCAATATTAATCTGAATGATATCAAAATGATTCCTGTAGTGTTCCATAATCTCAGCGGCTATGATAGCCATTTCATTATTGAAAAAATAGCCACCGCAATCGAAGGAAAAATTGAGTTGCTTCCAATTACGAAAGAAAAATACATATCATTTACTAAACATATCATTTACTGAACATATCGACGGATCACAGTTTCATTTACGATTCATTGATTCTTTCCGTTTTCTTGATTCCTCTCTAGATAAATTAGCATCCTATCTATCAGAATTCCCCAATTTAAGAGCACAATTTCCAGAGGTCTCTAATGAAAAAATTTATTTGCTGACGAAAAAAGGTGTGATGCCTTACGATTATTTTGATTCCTTTGATAAATTCGATGAAACGACTCTCCCCTCTATTGAATATTTCTATAATACTCTTACCGAAGAACCATTCTCACAAAAACTATACGAAAGAGCTCAAAACGTATGGAGTGCATTCAACTTCACAACGTTGGCCGAATATGTAGATTTATACCTTAAAACTGATGTTCTACTCCTTGCAGACGTTTTTGAAAAACTTCGTGATAGTAGCCATGAAACTTATGGTCTTGATCCCACAAATACATATACACTGCCTGGTTATACTTGGCAGTGTATGTTGTATCATACGAAACAGGAGCTCGAACTTCTTACCGATGTTGACATGATCCTTTTTATCGAGAAAGGTATTCGAGGTGGACTCAGCCAAATTTGTTCAAAAAGGAAGGCAAAAGAAAATAATCGATATCTCCCAGACTTCAATCCATCCGAAACCGAGAAATATCTCATGTATTTCGATATGAATAATCAGTACGGTTGGGCGATGTCTCAACCTCTTCCTCATGGAGGTTTCGTATGGGCTGATTCCAACATCGATGTTACCTCTATTCCTGATGAATCCAACAAAGGGTATATTCTTGAAGTTGATTTAGATTATCCTCAATATCTTCATGATCAACATAAAGATATTCCTTTCTGCCCTGAGCATATAAATCCCAAAACTGGAAAACCTCCCGTTAAATCTGGGGAGTTAACCAAGCTGATGACTACCCTCTACCATAAAGAAAAATATGTCATGCATTACGTTAACCTAAAACAGGCTTTAAAAAACGGACTCGTACTAAAAAAAATTCATGGAGTTCTTCAATTCGAGCAGTCTTCTTGGCTCAAGCCATACATAGATTTAAACACAAATTTACGTAAAAATGTTAAACATAATTTCGAAAAAAATCTTTATAAATTAATGAACAACGCAGTTCATGGTAAAACCGTTGAAAATATTAGGAAACATTCTAATGTGAAACTTATTACAAAATGGGAGGGTAGATATGGAGCTGAATCATATATCTCCACACCAGAATTCAAGTCAGTCACAATATTCGATGAAAATATCACGGCAATAGACTAAAATTCATTTCAACAAACCCATATATGTAGGTTTTAGCATCCTTGATATATCAAAAACCAAAATTTACGATTTCCATTACAATTATATGCAAAAAAGATTTGGAGATAAGTGCTCTGTTCTGTACACAGACACTGATTCGCTAATATATGATATTCATATTCCCGATGTTTACAAAATAATTCGTGAGGATTGCCATTACATTTTCGATACCAGCGATTATCCCAAGAACAATATATATAACATACCTTTAGTTAACAAAAAAGTCCCGGGAATAATGAAGGATGGAAATAATGGTAATCTAATAACCGATTTTATTGGGCTCAGATCAAAATTATATACTACGAAGGTTTTCACACCCTCAGATGAAATTAAAAAACTTGAATACAATTTGGATGAAGAAGGATATGGAAAAGATTAAATTCATCAAATTCTGTCAAATTTTGGGACCATAAAGAAAGCTAAGGGTGTAAAAAAAGCCGTGGTAGATAATGCGATCACATTTGATGACTTTGAATCCTGCTTGGAAAATTAAACCAAAAAATACGTTTATCAACGATTAATCAGAAGCGAAAAACACCAGGTGTTCTCAATGGAGCAAGAAAAGATCGCACTCAGTTCTGACGATGATAAGCGAATGCCCATTCCAGGAACCTACGATACTCTTCCATTGGGACATTACTCCATCATACCTGATCAGTCGTTGATGGACATCGACTGATTTCGCTGAGGGTTGCAGCATTGGAGGAGCAGAGTTCAAGAACACCTCATATTCTCGAAAACTCATTATTATTATATATCAATATCTTATATATATTATTATATATATTTTTTTTTATTTCATTAAAATATGTATACAAAAAAAATGTTTTATTTCTTCACCTCCTACATAGTATTGTGGTTGAGTATGAAAGTGGTAGAGGTTGGTTTTCAAGCATGTTAGACGTTTTCAACGTTTTCCAACGTACATTCGGACATTTTCAACGTTTTTGCTATGTGAGTATAGTCGTTTTAACGTTTTTTTTTCAACGTAGATTCAGACGTTTAGACGTACTTTTCGTTTTTCTTCTAAGTAAGTATAGTCGTTTTAACGTTTTTCAACGTATATTCAGACGTGTTTCGATGCTTGCAGAGAAACTCATCCTTTATATAATATGATGAATTATTATGTTAGGAGAGCTTGTTCGGGTTAGGTTTCGATGCATGCAGAGAAACTCACCCTTCATATAATATGATTAATTATGAAGTTAGCAGAGTTTAGTTAGGTTGGGTTAATTAAAAAATGTATATCATTTGAATGCTTGCAGAGAAACTCACCCTTCATATAATAACAATGTTAGCAGAGTTTGGTTGATAAAAACATTAAACTCACTTAGATTTACAACATCCATCACATCAAAATAAACGTAATCGAAGAACCTTCATCTAAATTCACATCATAGACTTCACAAACAACATACAAAAATCTTATATTTATACATAAACATGTTTCAACCTTCATGAGAAATCCCTAGATCTAGAAAAAACTTTAATACACCCTAAGAAATCCATGAGATCAAACCCTCAAAATTCAGAAAATCTAGGGAAAAAATCCCTAAATCTAGGGAAAAATCACTTATCCCATGTGAAATCCATCAGGTTGACCCTAAAATCCACCTGAAACGACTAATCTGAACACAACCTACGTGAAAAATTCCCTAGATCTGGGGAAAAAAGTTAATCATCCATGAGAAATCCATCAGGTTAAACCTTAAAATTCAGTAGATCTAGGGAAAAACTAGGTGAAATACATGAATCTGCATAAAAAAAATCTCTAGATCTAGGGAAAAAGTCCAATCCTCTTTGTGGAATAAGGCTAAAAATCTTATTAAATGATAGAAATCCATCAGGTTGACCCCTAAAATACAGTAGATCTAGGGAAAATCCATGGTAATATAGACCTCGAGCACGTAAAAAATTGGTGTTCCCCCGATTTGTGGTCGCAAAATTACCACGTTGGACCTTGGCACTTTTTGAAAATTTCCCCAGATCTGGGGAAAAATCGGGGAAAATCACTATCTCCCTCTCTCTCTAATACACAGGCTCTTATGGAAGTTTCCATCGGGGTCAGAGAAAAGTGAAAAAGAGGCGCCGTAGCCCTGCAGCTATATCTACTTTTACTCTATATGAATGGACGAAAAAAAAAGTTCGTAAAATAAACACGAATTTTGTGACAATCCAGTTTTTCTATATATATTTTTCTCTGGAAATCACTGGAAAGGCTAATTATGATCCAAAATCTTCGCGAATTAGAATAAATAATTTTATTTCTATTTTTTACTCTTAAAATCGAACATATAAGTAATGACGACATCGAGTCTTGGCATTTGATGTGAAAATTTCATTAATATTCGAGTAACCTAGCCATTTCATCTAATGCGTCCCTGTTAGCTTGGAGCAATCAAGTTTTTCCATTTGGAGACTATCCAGTGACTATACGTGTCTGATAGCTACATAAGCTTGTACGGCAGCTTCGTCATTTTCAAGTGACTTCTTTTCTTTACTAATACGAGCTAGCCTTATCGTAAAATAAGTATCAGTATAGCCCGATAAGAAAAAAGGGACACAGATAACAGAAAAAATCTAAAGTGAAAATGTTAATTTCTATTCGAATGATTTATTTTTACAAGCTTTTATTCAACTTGTTCTGTTGGTATATATGTTCGGGCGAAATCTTGCGGGTCAATTTTGATCCAACACCTAACCTAAGCTGAATGTTGCCCCAAAAACTGTTTTATGTCATAATTTCCAGATCTAGGAAAAACAATTCTAAGCAATGCCCATTTTTGCATCCAAATACTTCTCTTCTGTTTACGGAATAAAAACCTAAGAGAAAAAATAAAGGGAACTTGAATAGAAGGTTGTACAACAGCAGTAGATAGATCCCCACGCTTTAGGTTCAGGGTTCCGTCAGGACGACTTTTTCGAAATATACAACCATTAGACCAGGAATTGATTGGTGCAGAAAGATATTTTTACTAAAACTCCGTAACATAACATGTTTGTAGCACGTCAACAAGTATCCGCTGTCTGAATTTGCAATGTCATTATATTAAAATGGTGTGATAGAAAATAACCAACATAGGCATCTCAAACAATTTAATATACTGGTATTCGAAGATTATTCAGTTCAATAAAAGCAATTTTCTATGCGATTATTTTTCATGTCAGTTTTGAATTTTATAAAGTTGAGTGTCTCTTTATTTGTTATAATAAATATTTGCTATCTGTCAACCTCCTGTATACGAAATATAATTTTAGTCATAGTGACATATTTCAACTCTTTCTGGTTGTTGCACTCTTCGAATATTTTGGTTTAGATGCTATGTGGTCATTTGGAATGGTCTGGTTTTCTGAAAATGTTCCTAATTTCTGCAAAAACTTGAATAGTTGGGAAATTCATACTTTGATTTGCACCTACTTCAAAGAAATAACCTGAATATTCTCAAGTCATTTCGAAATACCCAGCAAAGTAAACCGTACAACTTTTATTCGGAAGGTTTTTTTATATTATTTATGATAAGCGAGACATGTACTTCTCCACACTAATATACCACCCTGTAGATCTTTCAATCGCCAAAAGAAAGGATCGAATATCCACTCTGTACAAAACATTTTACTATGGAAGAATCCCATTTCGCTCCACTTTTGTGAGAAAAATAGTGCTCATATAACGGCTACTTCTTTTATTTATTTATTTCCTCTCCGTACGGAAATATTAGAGACAATGCACGTGATTGAATAATCTTATTTCCCTCCATTTTTTTATACAAAAAACCGTCTTGAGGTCGCGTTTTTTTTTCAGGAACAATAATATTTATTTGTTTTCACCTGCTACAGAAAGATAGGGATCGCAAATAGATATATTTTGTCAGTTGATTAGTTGATGTGGTACATCCAAAGGAATATTTTTTTAAATTTAGTGCATTAGAATAAAACCTTTATTTTAAATATTTTGGTCCTAAAGCAAGCCGCTATCTGGAATTTTTGAATGTTGACAATGTAATGATAATATCCGACTTCAAAACCAATTTTCAATAGAATAGGACCATGATCACAATGCTCCTCCGCCATCTTTTGACAAGAAAATCATAATCTTCCGTCCCCAGAAACTCCTTCATACCAATTTTGAATAGAATCGGACCATAATCACAAATCTCGTCCGCCATATTGGAGCCGCAATTTGTTTTTTAATATGTTAACAAATATATCACAATTGGGTTGCCTGAAAATTTGGTCAAGACATTTTTTTCATAAGCTTTTATTTAGCTTCACCTGTCCCGGTGTCTGTAATCAAATCTTAATTTGATTAATTTCCAGTCATCTGATTAACTTGGAATTGGGCAGGTGTTCATGATAACTTAGTTATCGAAATGCGCATATAGGTGTGAAGTGAGTTAATGTGGTGAAGGGGTTATTTGTGAGATTCTTGATTGTGTGACACCACAGCGTCCATCCAATCTTCAAGATTAATGACGTATCACAAAAACAAATCAATCATATTCTCAGTGATTTTTGTTCTCTAAAAATACAGGAATATTTTTCTCAAAAATAGTTATTTAGATTTTGTCTTCAGATAAATAATTTTCGTACAGTCAGATAATTTGTTTCATTGGAAATCCCAAATGCCTGCGATTTAGTCTTGAATAGAAAAAACCTGAAAACCGATTTATTTCACAAGTGAGGAACATATGCCAAATAATTGAATGATTATTTTTCTAATATCAATTTGAATAGTCATTAGAGGAATACGATTACCTGAATGAATTATTATAATTATACCCCATATTTCATTACTTCAAAGAATGAAAACATTTAGTGTGATAGGATTGCCGTTCAGTAGTAAAAAAAAAAGAATGGAACCATTGGATGCATGCTCTCGATGTGCAAGTTATGCACTCAAATTGTCGACTGCATGCCAAATTGTGTCTCCAGTGATCACGTTGTAGTTTGAAGGATACCTGATTATGGTTTTCCGTATTTATTTCCATTTCATCTTTTATGGAATGGCTAAATCACATATAAAAAAATTTTTTTTTTTCTAAAATATTTATTTTTATTTCGTCTTCAGATGAATAATTTGGGTACTCTCAAATGATTTGTTCCATTGGAATTTCCTGATGGTGCCTTTTAGTTATAAATGAAAATACTTAGGAATCCGAATTATTCCGTGAATGAAAAACATATGCCAAATATTCGAATGTCGTATTTTTCGAATATAATTCGATTTAGATGGTTATTATACAAATACGATTATGTTTCATTATGAATTCATATTCATTACTTCTCAAGAATTACAATATTTAGTTTGATAAGATTCCCATTTAGCAGTGAAATAGAATGAAACCAGTGAGGCCTCTCAATATACACCTTATGTACTCAAATTGTCGACTGCCTGCCAAATTGCGCCTTCAATGATCACGATGGAGTTCGAAAGATACCCGCTAATGATTTTATGTATTTATTTCCATTTCATCTCTTATGAAGTGGCTGGATCACCAAGGTCTTTTTCGTGGGTTCAGTGTTTTTTAATCGCAAAAAAATTAATAAATTTTTTTTTCTCAAATATTTATTTTGATTTTGTGTTATTGTTATTTTGTGATTATTTGAATAAAACAACCTAAGAATTTGAATTATTCCAGGAATGAAGAACATATGCCAAATTTCAAATGACTAATTTTTCTAATTGAATTCGATTTAAATAGTCATTTTAGATATACGATTAGCTGAATAAATCATCACGAATACTAAGTACTTCTCAAGAATATTTGGCGTATAGGATTGCCATTCAGTAGTGAAAAGAAGAATGGAACCATTGAAGGAAGGCTCAATGGGCACGTTATGCATTCAAATGTCTGCCTTTTAGTTATAAATGAAAATACTTAGGAATCCGAATTATTCCGTGAATGAAAAACATATGCCAAATATTCGAATGTCGTATTTTTCGAATATAATTCGATTTAGATGGTTATTATACAAATACGATTATGTTTCATTATGAATTCATATTCATTACTTCTCAAGAATTACAATATTTAGTTTGATAAGATTCCCATTTAGCAGTGAAATAGAATGAAACCAGTGAGGCCTCTCAATATACACCTTATGTACTCAAATTGTCGACTGCCTGCCAAATTGCGCCTTCAATGATCACTGGAGTTCGAAAGATACCCGCTAATGATTTTATGTATTTATTTCCATTTCATCTCTTATGAAGTGGATGGATCACCAAGGTCTTTTTCGTGGGTTCAGTGTTTTTTAATCGCAAAAAAATTCATAAATTTTTTTTTCTCAAATATTTATTTTGATTTTGTGTTATTGTTATTTTGTGATTATTTGAATAAAACAACCTAAGAATTTGAATTATTCCAGGAATGAAGAACATATGCCAAATTTCAAATGACTAATTTTTCTAATTGAATTCGATTTAAATAGTCATTTTAGATATACGATTAGCTGAATAAATCATCACGAATACTAAGTACTTCTCAAGAATATTTGGCGTATAGGATTGCCATTCAGTAGTGAAAAGAAGAATGGAACCATTGAAGGAAGGCTCAATGGGCACGTTATGCACTCAAATTGTCGACCCCATGTAAAATTGTGCCTCCAATGATCACGACGAAGTTTGGAAGATATCAGCTTATGATTTTCCGTATTTATTTCCATTTCATTTGTTAGGAAGTGGCTGGACACCAAGGTCTTTTTTGTGGGTTTAGGAGGTATCACCAAAAAATCAGTCGTATTCTCAGTGACTTTTATTAACCAAAAAAATCTAAAATATTCATTTTGATTTTGTCTTCAAATAAAGAATTTGTGTACTAGAATAATTTGTTTCATTGGGATTCCTCAATGGCCGCTTTTGAGTATTGAATGAAAATCTAAATTATTCCACGAATGAAGATCGATTTGAATAGTTATTGTAGATATATGATTAGATGGATACATCATAAATGCACCTCAACTCAAGTTCACCTCTCAAGAATTGGAGGCATGCTAAGTTATTACTCAAATTGTTGACTGCCTGCCAAATTGTGCCTCCAATGATCACGATGGAGTTTGAAAGATATCCGCTTGAGATTTTCTGTATTTATTTTCATTTAATCTCTATGAAGTGGCTGAATCACCAAGGTCTTTTTCGTAAATTATCACCAAAAAAATCAGTCGTATTCTCAGTGCCTTTCATTGGCCAAAAAATTCGGAAATATTTTTCCCTCAAATATTTATTTCGATTTTGTCTTCAAATAACTAATTTTTGTATTCTCGAAGAATTTGTTCATTGGGATTCCTCAATGGCTGCTTTTGAGTATCAAATGAAACAACCTGAAACTCTGAATTATTCCACGAATGAAGATCGATTTGAATAGTTAGCTGGATAAATCATCATAAATGCACCTTATATTGAGTACACTTCTCCAGAATTACAATATTTAGTGTGATAGAATATTGGTGCAAAGAAGAATGGAATAATTGGAGGCAAGCTCTCAATATGCACGTTATTTACTCAAATTGTCGACAGCATACCATATTGTGCCTCCAATGATCACGTTGTATTTTGAAAGATACATATTTCATTTCCATTTCATATCATATGAAGTGGCTGAATCGAGGTATTTTGTTGTGGGTTAATAACGTATAAAAAAACAGTCGTATTCTCCTGAATCTTTTTCGCCAGAAAAATCAGAAATATTTGTCTCTAACATATTTAATTTGATATGAGAAACTTTTTTATTATTGATTTCTAAAAAAAAAACATTTGTGATAAAAACCTCTGCTTCATTCCAAACCCGAGATGCAAACACCAAAATTGAATTTTATACGACCCTATACGAGGGAGATAGAAAAGCATGCTTTGTTTTCAAAATAATATGATCCCATCACTTTATTTCTCAAATTCATGGGGAAATATTGTTCAAAATCGAATGATTATACAGAAATTCGAATCATAGCCTCCTATGACCAATTTCATATTTCAACTTTTTTCCCCATTTTTTCCTCATCGCCCTGTACAACATAAGGAATATTATGCTAGACAAATGGTATATTGTTAGATATGATGATATCACTCTCTGAATGTTTTCTCATTCCTTCCTCCCATCGGAAAATCACAATAATTGAATTATGTGACGGAATTTCACAAAATCTTGCTGCAAATAGTAAATAAAACTGAATTGTCTTCAAGGTATGATGCCAGAATGAAAATGAATTTATTTTCACACTACGAATAACATTTTTTAGGACAATCAGGAATTGTAAA
This sequence comes from Gonioctena quinquepunctata, assembly GCA_018342105.1. Classification (NCBI taxonomy): domain Eukaryota; kingdom Metazoa; phylum Arthropoda; class Insecta; order Coleoptera; family Chrysomelidae; genus Gonioctena; species Gonioctena quinquepunctata. Next base: position 31,042 of record JAFIRS010003777.1, on the reverse strand, counting down.
ATATGACTTTTTTTTTCAAGCAAGACATCAGAATGCATCTACAATATTTTATTGAATTTTTTGTAGCATTCAACGTACAAAATCAAGGTTTAAATCCACTCGAAAAATTTATTCACGTATTATTAATTTATGAATTTCGAAATATCGTAAGTTGTTACAATCGACTTCGATAGCAATACCCAGCTTCCATAGTTTTGTTCTTTGAATTCTACTGTAAATAATTGAGATACAGAACATTTGCCGATCACAGTTGGCTTTGAAAATGAATTCATTTCTAATTGTAAACAAACCATTTTTGACGCATCAAGAATAACTCACAAATCTGTAGAGTAATTTCAGTAGTTTTTCAATTCAATCATGTCTGCTCGACTAAGTATACAGGAGATAGTGGAGATTGTAATGATACATGGTGAAAATCATCATACTTGTAGCGACACTGCCAATATTTTTAATGAAAGACATCCAGGTGAAAACGTTCATAATTCGACAATTACAAGAATTTTGAAAACATTCAGGGAATCAAGATCGGTTTCGATAAAATACAAAGTGACACATAAACGACCGATAACTGAAAATGAAGAAACTGTTATGAATATTATGCTGTCTACGATTGAAAATCCAAGAATGTGAATATCGCAAAGAGGAGAAAATCTTGGTATATCCGATCGATTAATGAGAAGAGTTCTAGGTAATAATGAATTCAAACCGTATAAACCAAAATTCATACAAACTTTGAAACCGAGAGATCCGAATAATCGTTTGGATTTCTGTTTCTGGTTTCAGTCTATGATGGAAGATAAGAGACAGTTTTCGAAAAAAATTCTTTACAGTGACGAGTCAACCTTCATATCAAATGGGGTAGTCAGCTCCCAGAATTGCTGGTAGGGGGCAGATAATGATCCCCATTTTAGGATATAATGTAGAGACCGATATCACTTCAAAGTTAACGTCTGGTGCGGAACTCTTAATGACATTATTGTTGGGCCAGCATTTTTCAGACAACCACTGAATTCTGCAAGATACTTAAGAATGCTGCAGACATTTCTCTCCGATTATTTAGATGATATTCCTCTGGATATGAGAGCTGGAATGTATTTTCAACAAGACGGTGCATCCGTTCATTCTACGCTAGAAGTGAGAAGGTAGTTAAATGGAACATTTCCAAATCGATGGATTGGAAGATATTCCAATAACGCTTGGCATTCCCGGTCACCGGACCTCACTCCTTTGGATTTTTTCTCATGGGGATATCTCAAACAGAAGGTATATTTAAGAAGACAATTGCAAAATATACGTCCTTTGGAGAATACTATCAGGGATTGTATTCGGGGAAAAGCTCCCCAGATACTAAGAAATGTTCATAATGCAATGCACCGCCGTACTATGCAGTGTATTGAGAATGGAGGACTCCACGTAGAATAAAGCATAGGACATATTTGTTTCAAAAAATGTTATTTGTATTGTGAAAATAAATTAATTGGCATTCTGACATCATACCTTGGAGACAATTCCGTTTTATTTACTATTTGCAGCAGATTTTGTGAAATTTCGTCACATAATTCAATTAATGTGATTTTCCGATGGGAGGGAGAAATGGAAAAACATTCAGAGAGTGATATCATCATATCTAACAATATACTATTCGTCTAGCATAATATTCCTAATGTAAAAAAATGGGAACAATATTTTCCCATGAATTTGAATTCTACCGTGAGAAATAAAGTGATGAGATCATATTATTTTGAAAACAAAGCATGCTTTTCTATCTCCCTCGTAAAGGGTCGTAAAAAATTCAATTTTGGTATTAGCAATTCTGGTTTGGGATGAAGCAGAGGTTTTTATCACAAATGATGTTTTTTGAGAAATCAATAATAAAAAAGTTTTCCATATGCTGCGAACTTCATGCCGGACACTGTATAAATATATAAATATATATGAAATGGACAAAATTATAGAGGTAACACCTATGATTTGTGGGGTGAAGCTTAGCCCTAATGTCGTTGGATTTAATGACACGAAATTTCGTGCACATTAATATAGGTCACCAACAGATGTCAGTATAGGCCAGCCCACGACACCAAAAGTCGTACTCCTAGTGCGTTCAGAGTAACGCAAACAACTGACGATATATATATATATATATATATATATATATATATATATATATATATATATATATATATAAATATTAATTTACATATAACGACTGAAAATTGGCATGAACAGTGGGGAATAACGGGGATCTTCAGTTAGCACAAGTGTTGAATTATGGAAAACTCTTCAATACGTTCGACCGAGCTTTCGTTTCAATCTTGAAACTTCTTAAGGGTCCTAAAATATGTAAATTACATTATTGAGAAAAAATACTTGAAATGAAGGAAGTACTCACAGTAATCTGAGTGGTTGATTGATGAAGATTAACTTAAAAAAAAACGTAAAATATATGTTAAACATTGTCGGAATGGTGTTATAGCTTTGACGTTTCAAGTGAGATTGAAGGATTTGAAATTACTACCTATGATTAATCGACAGGCTACAAGACTATCTTATACCCCTAAGAAATAGTACAACCAAGGAACATTTCATTCTCGTCAGGACTTTCAAACAACCGAGTATGTATGTACCTGGCAACTAAAGAAATAGTAGAAAAGTTCATGGCTGACCATGGTGGAACTATAAAAGTTAATAAAGAACTTCTACGTGCCCGTAGATATTTAACCCCATCCGAAAGACTGGTCCTATTTAATGTATGCCCTATAATTCCTCATGAAATACTTGTACAAGCACTAGAAAAATTAGGCCTGAAAATCCTGTACACAATGAACTCTCTCCGAATCAGTTCCTCCCTCCCAGAATTCAGTCACGTACTAAGGTCAGACGACAAATCTTCAAAAACCCTGAGCAATGCTCAGTACCAGACTCCATATTAATCACTCACGATGACACTTCCTACCGAATATTCCTTTCACGAGACAATCTGATCTGATTCACATGCAAAAAGCAAGGTCATGCTGCATCCAACTGTAAATCACCTATATCTATAACCGCCCCACAACTCAACAACCCAAACGAAATCCCATCAGCACATGCTAGCTCACATAACACCAAGATATGCAAGAAACTCCTAAAAAGCCTGAAAACCAACACGAACCCTCCACAGAAGAATCACCAACACAGGCTGGAAATGACAAAAGATGTCTCGACGAAATTCTCACCCCTCCTATTACAACAGTACCTGAAGAATTTCAGAATCATTCCACCAAACCAGCAAAAAAATGCATACAAAAATAATAAAGGTAACACCCCATCCAACAAACTAGCAGAGTCAGCAAAGCGTTTTATAGATACTCGACTTTACACAAATTATTGATCTTCTCGACAATACCTATGGATCAGCAGAACCTATCAGCATAATCAAGAACTATACTACAGATTCAACTGCCTCAGTTGATATGCTTGCAAAAATATATCTCCACCTCAAAAAACGATCAATCAAAACTAGATGTACCACGCTAAAAAAGAAACTACTGAAACACTTACAACTTGAAACACAGGCAATATTCCATCTGACTTGGAGAGTGACTCTTCACAAGACCTATTCTAACCAAAAACAATATCTTGGTACTCCACCTCACTCCTATAAAATGGCGACTTTCACGAGCTCAATCTCATCGATACTACAATGGAACATCAACGGCTTTTATAACAACCTTCCAATGCTCCAAACAATCATGTCTAAACAAAACCCGGAAATAATATGTTTACAAGAAACAAATTTCAAACAAGAAAAGGAAGACATCTTGAGACATTTCCAACCCTTCTATAAAAATCGAAATAATCGACGAAGAGCGAGTGGAGGTGTGGCAATTATGGAAAAAAAATACTGGAAGCAAAACAAATTTCAATCAATAGTAATATCGAAGCAGTTGCTGTAACAATACATAATAAAGAAGTCATGCATATATACAGTATATACCTTCCACCTGGAGAAGCAATAGAAAAACAAGACCTTATACACCTGATAGAGCAAATCACACAACCCCGGATCATTGCTGGTGACTTCAATGCATACAACTTCTTATGGGGCTCAGGTTACACAGATTCTAGAGGTCGCATTATTGAAGAAATCTTGGAACATTTTGATTTATCCGTCATGAACGATGGCAGACCTACAAGATTCAACGTTCAAACTGGGGAATCTACACCACTTGACTTAACACTATGCGACCCCAGTCTTATTACTAAACTATCCTGGGACAGAATGGAATATACTTATAACAGTGATCATTATCCCGTCATAATATCCAACTACGAAACAAACACTAACGCCTATATCCATACCCCCAAATGGAATCTCAAATCAGCAAACTGGAACCAATTTTCTGAACTCATAGACTCGAACATGGACTCATGTATAATATACCCAAATATCGACGAGTCGCTCGATAACTTTATCACTATTATTTCACGAGCCGCCGAAGCATCAATAGGGAAAACACCGTATGTAAACCACCACAAAACAGTTCTGTGGTGGAACCATGAATGTGAGAAATCTATCAAAAAAAGTAAGATAGCTTTCAACAAATTCAAACGAACCAAAACTATGGAAAATCGTCTGGAATTCGTTGAGCTAGAGCAGAATCAAGACTCAAAGTGAAACAGTCAAAGCGCCAGTCATGGAGGAAGTACGTATCAACCATAAACAGTACGACCCCAATGACAGAGATTTGGCGAAAAGTTAGGAGAATTTCTGGCTTGAGCAATCTCGACAAAATCATAGTTCTACAGACAACCGAAGGCACAATCTCTGACGACAATGAAATTGCAGAAGAACTGGCTAAAACATACAAAAATAGATCAGAGTGTGATTAGGGTCATTGTATTCAACAATGACTAATCACACTCTGATCGATAGAACTAGAAACCCGGAAGGCAAAATCACTAAAATCGATGAAGACAACATGCTGAACCTACCTCTCACTATGAATGAATATGAGAAAGCATTATTTACTTTTCGTGAAACGAACCCAGGACCAGACAAAATCCCTGTGATTTACCTCAAAAACCTTCCGCGCAACGCTCATGTACACCTCCTTCGACTACTCAACATGATTTGGACTAATCACGAGTTTCCCACGATTTGGTCCCAATCAATAATAATACCCATCCTGAAGATGAAAAAATCGAAAATGGACCTAGAGTCTTACAGACCAATATCGCTCACCTGAGCCATGTGTAAACTGATGGAAAAAATCATAAATAAAACATAAATGAAACTACCATGGACCCTGGAACGACTCAATTCAATTACTCCAGAACAAAGTGGTTTCAGACAATACCGATCCACAATCGACAACGTTATCGACCTATAAAGTGAAGTCCATGAGGCATTCGCTATGAAACAAAAATGTCTAGCAGTGTTTTTTGACATCGAAAGAGGTTTCGACACGGTTTCCCAGAATTGTATTACCCGTATACTCCAATCCTGGAAAATACAAGGACACTGTCTATCATGTATAAAGAATTTCCTTTCCAACCGAAGCTTTGAAGTAAAAACGAACGGAGTATCATCTAGTCAAATGGCTTTCGAAAATGGAATTCCACAAGGTCCTGTTATGAGCCCTACCTTCTTGGTCATTGCTATAATTGACATATATTGGCAAACGTCGAATCTCCATTGAAAGGACGTATATATGCCGACGATCTTGTGATATATGGAAATTTTGACACTTTATTTCTTATGACTCAAAGAGCTATCACAGACTCAGAACAATGGTCAAATGACTCCGGATTGAAATTCTCCACTACTAAGACACGCAGCATACTATTCTCTAAGGAAAACATCCAGACCTCCACACTTCTCATGCTCCACAACCAGAACATTAAATCCGAACCATATATTCATTTCCTGGGCATGACCTTCGACCAGAAATTGAACTGGAAAATACATTTCAAGAATCTCATATCATCATGTCACCAAAGACTCAATCTTTCAAAAACTCTAGCAAGCAATGACTGGGGAGCTGATCGGCAAACACTTCTAGCGCTCTATAAAACACTGATACGCTCTTAACTGGATTATGGCTCAATAGCATACTCATCAGCAAACAAATCACTACCGAAGCAACTTGACACTATACAGAACTAATCAAAAACGAACTCAGTCTAATATTGGAGAACCATGAAGACTTTGTGAACCTATTAGTCTAAGAGCCCATGACCGGCTACCTGTATGTATTTTACCAGACCTGAGTTTTTGTACGTTGAGGCCCCTATACCTACCATAGGGGACTCACTAAGCTCAAACTGGTGGACGCGTCGAGCGCTCAGGTAAGACAGGTATCGATTTTTGACTAATTTTAAATCCATTTGACCACGTCTGCCGTTTTAAAATTTGAAAATATATTATTATTACCATCGGAAAATAAGAATGGCAGACCATTATCGCGAATTTTACTTTGTGGCAGACAATTTTGAAAATGCTAAAAAAAAAAAAAATTAACGTATTTGACCAGATCTGCCATTGATATATTTAATTTATCATAGTCTTAAAAACTTATATTGAACACGGCAGACGTCTATATTGCGTACACACATCAACAAATAATATATACAGATGTGTTCCTAATGATGGATTTTTCATTCTTCATTCAATGAAAGAGGTTCCCAAAACATTCGGGAGTATTTCGAAGGAATTTCTTCAAATGATAACAAAATATTCGGCCCGACGGATTGATGTCATCTTTGACCAATATTTGTATCCATCAATTAAAGATAGTGACAGATGCCTACGGCATGAAGCATCTTTGATTGATTACAAAATTTCTGGGCCTGAACAGGTGCGACCGTCGGATTTTGCAAAAGAATTCAAAAACATAAAATTTGAGGAAGCTTTTGTTGAATTTTTGACAAAGCATTAGTCTAGTGAGGAAATGAAATCATTTTTGGGTAACCGACAGATTTATTTAAATTTCCGGAGTTGTCAATTGTATCAAGTTGTTGATGATACGATACAATTGAGTGTTGTTGAAGATTTATGTTGTACTTCACATGAAGGAGCGGATACAAAAATAATCTATCATGCTTGCAATATCGCAGAGCAGTCGAATATTGTTATTAGAGCCTCTGATGCCGATATATTAATTATAATGATTGGTAATATGTCACAATTAAAGAATTTTCATTCTAATATTTGGATGCTCAATGGAACAGAAAATAATGAAAGATATATTGACATCACAAAAATTTATAGAGAGCTTGGTGAGTTGTAAGGTAAAAGTTTAATCGGCTTCCATGCATTTACTGGATGTGATTTTAATCCAGCTTTCCTCAATGAAGGGAAGAAAAGACCTTTTACTTTGCCAAAGAAGAATACTGAATATCAACAAGCATTTGCTACTCTTGGTGAAGAAAATTTAACTGAGGACCAGCTACAAGAGCTATTGAACATCATTCAACATTTCACTTGCCAGCTATACAATGCCAAAAAATCTAATGATGTAGATGATGGAAGGTTCCAACTATTCGTCAACAACTATAAAGCCTCAGACATCAATGAAAATTTTAGAAAAAGAATTCAAAATTTTGACGCAAGCTCAATACCACCGTGTAAGAGTGAGCTTTATCAACAACTTTTGAGGGCCCACTATATTTCTTCTCTTTGGAGAAATGCTCACAAAAAGCACAACCCACAAATTTAGACCCATTGGAGTATGGTTGGATTGAGCAGGACAACACATATGCCTTCAAATGGTTCGAAGGTGACCAACTTCCATCTTTTGTGAGTGACTCAATCACCAATGTCCCTGGTAAGTTGATAAAAATCTATTCTTTCTCGAACTTGTTCAAATCAAATTACGTTTATTTTACAATTTACGTTCTATTTTTGCAGAATCCGATTCAATAGATGATGAAGACGAGTCATCTAACGATGAACATGACTCCGATGATGAAGATTGATATATATATATATATATATATATATATATATATATATATATATATATATATATATATATAGAAGAAGGGTAGTCTCGTGACTGGACTAGTTGAAAATAACTATGAATTTGAAATAAACTTTGTAGAAAGGATATTCCTTGAGGTTGCAGTCAAATTTAATGGCCAATGAGAAAAGAAAAACTCTTTCTTATTTAGTCAAGCTTTCGAAAATGTTTATTTTCATTATCAAGACAGTAAGGTGAGGTTAAGTGAAGACAGCGATCTAATCACCATTTTGTGATTAAGGTAGTTTTCAAAATCACTATGAATCACTACTAGTAATATATATAAAAATTAAACAATTGCAAACGCACATATTGTTTAAGAAACTTAATTTAAACAATTTAAAATTTGACAAGTACAAAAATTACCACATGGTTAAAGCATGCTTTACAAATTCACATCCCTTAAATACGAAAGTATCACGTAAAATTCAGCGGAAGTTCCAATTCTTAATAAATTAAGTAATTATGATAATATTTGAGAAGTTGTGAAGTGTAGGGGATTATCTCAGAGAATAATGAGTTATTGTACAGCAGGCTTATCTGAGGTACAAAGTCGGGATGAACTCGCATTTTTGGGGTAGGTATATTATTTTCCAGGAATTGTTACTGATCACAAACATTTGGAAGAACATTTTGTATTATATTATCTAAGTATATTGAATTTCATTTTCATAACTGGAGTTGCTCAAAAAAGCCTTCACACTCTAAAAGGATTCCTCAATATTTCAATATAAAGTACTACCTAGTCTTAGGAATTTCACAAAAATTGAACTCATTAATGTTAGACACCTTTACATAGGTATTTGTTGATATTATATTATTATATAGGGGCGATTTTTTCGCGGCTTTTATCCCGGCAGCTTTTTTAAGCGGCTTTTTTTCGGCGGCTTTTTTTTCAGCAGCTTATGTTATGATTATGACGAGACGAAAGAAATAAACCCAATTTTCTTCAAGAAACATCTATTGAATAAAACAAGAAAATAAAGATATTTGGGCCCAGTCCCACCATGTGGCTAGGCCGGCGGGAGGGGATAATCTGCGATGATCCCAGACACCTCTGGCTAAGTCCAGGTCCCTCTCTCGGTAACATGGTGGCGTGTTTGGTTGTCATGGCGAAAGCCATGGCGAACTCTCACTCGAACGGTAACTCGTCAAACGTTCACACGAGTAGTATCAGGCCGAAAGTCTGATACGGCGGTGACCCATCAAACGTAACAGGAGGAATCTCGTTGTCATGTGTACCCAAGGGAAGGAGGCTTGCCCCACCGCCCACCGGTTCGCCGGTGCCTCTCCACATGGCGTTGGACTCTGGAGGGCATGGTGGAAAACAAATACCGTAATTCGGTAGAGACGGGGGAGTCCTTCACCTATGGGTTGAGGTGATTGTATTCCCTGCTGACTCGGCGGGGAGCGGCGCATCGACCCGCTCGAGTACTGACATCCCATAGACAGTAGCTTGTCTTATCAAGCGGCCCCACCGTGGCTGAGCTATAACGGTAGCTAGGATCACTTAGCGCGGTGATACAGCGTAACTGTATCCCCCTAATACCTAAATCCTGAGAGAGTGTTGGAAGAACAATTCATCATGTTCCTTGATCGTATTATATTTACAAATAGAAAAAAAATGTAGTTGTTATTGATTTTTTATGTGACAATGTTGAAATATACAATTTGAAGTTCTGAACTTTCATTTTGGAAATGAAACCTTATAACTGTTATCAAATTGGTCAAAACACATCAGGTTACGGGCCCAGACATAGTTTCGTTAGTTAAAAAGTTGGTCATGGCAGATGAGGAAGTCAAATATAAAATCCCGTTATTTGATGGAACAAACTTCAGTAACTGGAAATTTCGCATGGAGACACTGCTGGAAGAATTAGATTTGATCAGTTTTATACAGCAGCTATTCAGAAATATGGTTTCCACATACGAAAATGATAGCCAAGAAGATCGTCTGGAAAAAGAAAAGAAAATGGCAGATTTACAAAAGCGTGATAGAAAGTGCAAGTCTCGAACTATACAAAGGATTTCTGGTAGTCACTTGGAATACGTCAAGGATAAGGAGACAGCATTCGATATTTGGAATGTTTCGTTAGCAACTTTTGAGCGAAAAGGTATGGCCAGTAAACTATTACTCCGGAAGTCTTTACTTACGATGAAGTATAATGCATCACAGGAGTCAATGACAACACATTTCCTGAAATTCGATAAATTTATTCGGGAGTTGCGGTCCAGTGGAGCTGCTCTGGAAGAATCAGACATTGTTTGCCACTTGTTGTTAACAATGCCTACAGAATACGAAGTTGTCGTTACAGCCTTGGAAACACTATCAACCAATAAACTCACCCTGAATTTGGTCAAGAATCGTCTTCTTGATGAGGAATCGAAGCGTGAAGGAGCTAGGAGAAAGTCAAAAAGTGAACTCCATTCGTCAACCGTTTTTGCAGCTACAACTAGTAAAATCATGAACTTCAAGCATGGAAAGAATTTCACACCAAATCGCATTCAGAATGATAAAGAATTTCGTTACAAATGTTACAATTGCGGGCTCAGTGGGCACGAACGCAGCGAATGTCGATACAAGACTACCAATAAAGATAAATTCCATCAGCATCGAGTAACCGAAGCAAAAACAGCCCAGGAAGTACAAGAAGAACAAGAAATTGAAGATTATTGTTTTCCCGCCGTCACTGGTCAGTCTAACGTCCTGAGTTGGTATTTGGATTCTGGAGCTTCGGAACATATGATCAATAATGAACATGTTTTGACAAATACTAAACCATTAAAGGAATCTGTGAGGATGAGAAGTGCTAAAAATGGTGATATCTTGATGGCCAAAAAAAGTGGAACTATCAAAGTGAAGGCATTTGTTGGCGAAGAGCAAAGAGAAATAACGATAAAAGACGTTCTATTTGTACCAGGTTTAGGATTCAATCTTTTATCAGTTCGGAAGCTTGAAATGAATAATTTTGAAGTGAACTTCAAGAATGGAAAAGGTGTCATCGTGAAAGAAAATAATACAGTAGCAGTTGCATACAGAAAACAAAAATTGTATGAGCTAGATTTTTTGTTAGACAACGAAGAACGCGAGCATTTGTTCATCAATCTATAATGCTGAATTGTGGCATAAGCGAATGGGACACATTAGCTACAATAATTCAAGGGAAGTTGAAAATATGGTGGAAGGCATGGTTTTTGACAGTAGTTTTTCACCCCGAAAACTTTGTCAGTACTGTACCGAAGGGAAGCAAACTAGTGGATCCCATAAGCAAGAGAGAATAAGAGCTTCACGAGCATTACAACTAGTGCATAGTGATCTGTTTGGTCCCATAAATCCACTATCAGAAGAAGTATCTGTTGACATGTATCGATGATTTTACCCATTTCACGGCTGCATATATTTAGAAATCGAAAACAGAAGTTTTCCATTACTTCAAGATTTATGAATCTATGGCAACGGCACATTTCAATATGAAATTGAGTCGATTTGGATGCGATAATGGTCGTGAATATATGTCAAACGAAATAAAAGACTATTTTGAAAGTCTATGAATACAGTATGAATGTACCATAAGATATACACCACAACAAAACGGAGTTGCAGAGCGTATGGACAGAACGATCATCGAGGAAGCGAGATGTATGCTATTGAACTCAAAACTCAATAAAATATTTTGGAATGAAGCTGTCCTGACCGCTGTATTCCAAAGGAACTGCTTGGTGGCAAATTCGAAACACGATCAAAGGAATGTTTTATGGTTGGATATTGTTCAAATGGATATAAGCTGTGGTGTCCTGAAGAGAGAAAAATATTGTTTGGAAGAGATATAATATTCGAAGAATCAAAATTTTCCTACGAATTCGATGATTTTTATGAAATGACAAATGTAAATCTATTGACAGCTGAAAATGTTAATGAAGGTGAAGTCGATGAAAGCACGGAAGAAAGTGAGAATGACGGGAAGAAAAACGATAATTAAATTTTACGAAGAAGTTCTAGGAAATTAATCAGACCTAAATATCTGGAAGACTACAGTATAATGGCAATGAATGCAGAAATCTATACAGATGATGTACCAGAGAGCTTTGATGATATTCAACGACGAGATGATAAAGAAAAATGCTATAAAGCAGTTGATGAGGAAATTAAATCTCTCCAAGAAAACTCAACTTGGTCCCTCACAGAACTACCAACAGGAAGGAAGGCAATATATTCAAAATCAAAAGGGATGAAAATGGAAATATTGAACGTTACAAAGCACGTTCAGTTGTGAAAGGCTGTTCTCAAAGGAAAGGTTTTGACTATAATGAAACGTATTCCCCTGTTGCACGACTCACTACTTTGAGGATATTACTTGCCATTATCAACAAGGAAAATTTTCTGGCTTACCAAATGGATGTGAAAAATTCATTTCTCCATGGAATTCTAACGGAGGAAGTGTATATGAAACAACCCCATGGTTTTGAAATAGATGGAAATTTGGTATGCAAGTTAGAAAAATCGTTGTATGGACTCAAGCGAGCTCCACGAGCTTGGAATTCAAAGTTTGATGATTTTATGAAGAGAATAGGAATGGAAAAAGCTGGAAGTAAAGATAGAAAATCGACGAGTGGATATCCGTTTCAAGTATATGGTTCAACCGTATGTTGGGTGACAAGGAAGCAGAGTACCGTTACCTTATCATCAACCGAAGCTTTAGCAAATGCTGCAACTGAATTGATTTGGGTTTCAAATGTATTATCCGATTTGAAAATTCAGTTGAACAAACCAATCACCGCATTTGAAGATAATTAGTCTTGTATTCACCTACTACAGAAATGAGAACATCGGCGATTGAAACATATCGACGTGAAGTACAATTTTCTACGAGATCTTCATAACAAACACGAGATCGATGTTGAATATGTGGAATCCAGTAAAGAAAGAGCCGATATCCTGACGAAACCACTACCTATCGAAACATTCAGTAGAATGTGTTTGGAGTTGGGTGTTCTTGAACCTGCTGAATTTGGAGGGGGGGGGGAGTGTTGGAAGAACAATTCATCATGTTCCTTGATCGTATTATATTTACAAATAGAAAAAAGAGTGTAGTTGTTATTGATTTTTTATGTGTCAATGTTGAAATATACAATTTGAAGTTCTGAACTTTTATTTTGGAAATAAAACCTGATAACTGTAATCAAATTGGTCAAAACACATCAGAGAGGGATATGGTTAACTGCCAGGTACCCTCTCCTCGGTTGGGTTGACGGGAGCAGATGCTTGAAGAGTGCGTCAATGGACGCGCCTTCGAGTATGGCCGTATTGGTTGATTCAGTTGATTGAAAACAAGAAAAATATTGCCCGAAATGAAACCGACTCACGTACTAATCAAGAACAGAAGTATGTTTAGGCAAAATTTGACGGCGCCATCTAGCGATGGTGCCCACCGTCCTCCAATGAAAAACCCATTACAGTGACTTACTATATTCTTTCTCTTTAAACAATGATATAACCAAGTGTTCTATATATATATATATATATATATATATATATATATATATATATATATATATATATATATATATATATATATATATATATATATATATATATATATATATATATATATAGAAGAAGGGTAGTCTCGTGACTGGACTAGTTGAAAATAACTATGAATTTCTACAAGTTTATTTCAAATTCATAGTTATATATATATATATATATATATTATATATATATTTTATATATATATATATATATATATATATATATATATATATATATATTTCTTGAAATTGCGTCCTTTAATAATATTAGGTGGTGGAGAGGTTGTCGGATTGGGACCAATAATTGTTCTCTAATTTTCAGCCAACGTTTCGTTTATTAAGTATAAACTTCTTCAGGGCCTATATAAACATAAAATACAGATAAATAATGAATGTGAACGCGACAAGAGATTAACGGTACACTTATAGAGTCATATGAACAAGTGAGGAAGAAAAGGTATGGTATTTAATAAGTTACATAAAAAATGTTCGGTTGGGAAGCTTAATCATGGTTGACAGCAGAATGATGTTTACATACCTCAACTAGAACAGGATACGATACACACATCTATACATATAAAATTTACTGTACATGGTTTCCATTATATCAGTAACATTCATCGTAGTACAATAATTTTTCAATTTCGTTTTCGATATCTATACAATATGCACTTGGGAGCATGGGACGATAAACGAGAGGTATTTGAGTAACACCTACAATCATGTCATGTCGTGTTTACCGACATCTTTATCAAGTTTTCAGAAGGTTATATTGTTGGTGAATAGGTTTCTGTTTAGCGACTAAGTATGATCAAATAGTCTAATTCCCTCACCACTAGGTGGAAGCCCACGTTAAATCATAAATTTTGTAATAGATTAGCGTATATTATGTTGAGATTTTGTGTGTCTGTACGGAAGTTTAAAGTTTCATTTTTGAATTTGTTTATCAATAACATTTCTGCGATGGGTAATTTAAAGGGGTTTGGTTCATTATGTAGAATTTTTGTATTATTGAAGTCAAACTTGTGACCTGACGAGAAGTAGTGGGAGCTTAGTGCAGTTTTTTCTTTTTTGGTGTTTGTGATGTTACAATCATATATGTGTTGTTTGACTCTGATGTCTAATTTATTTTTCGTGATTCCTATGTATTGTTTATTGCAATTACCACATGGTATAGAATATACTACACCAGATTTTCGTAGTGGGGGCGTGGGGTCTTTTAAATTCGAGAAAAGGTTACCATTCGTTTTTTTACTGTATTGGACAATCTTCATATTGTCCTGTTCTAAAATTTTACCAAGGGCATTACTTAGTCCTTTTTGTAACGGTAATTTATAATATGTGATATTTTTATTTTGGTCATTTTGTTTCTGTGAATAGGGTAAATTCAGAATTTTATCATAACATCATTAATAACATATACCTCTCGTTTATCGTCCCATGCTCCCAAGTGCACTTGTGAAACAATAATATTGTATAGATATTGAAAACGAAATTGAAAAATTATTGTACTACGATGAATGTTACTGATATAATGGAAACCATGTACAGTATATTTTATATGTATAGATGTGTGTATCGTATCCTGTTCTAGTTGAGGTTTGTAAACATCATTCTGCTGTCAACCATGATTAAGCTTCCCAACCTAACATTTTTTATGTAACTTATTAAATACCATACCTTTTCTTCCTCACTTGCTCATATGACTCATAAGTGTACCGTTAATCTCTTGTCTTGTCATTATTTATCTGTATTTTATGTTTATATAGGCCCTGAAGAAGTTTATACTTAATAAACGAAACGTTGGCTGAAAATTAGAGAACAATTATTGGTCCTAATCCGACAACCTCTCCACCACCTTATATATATATATATATATATATATATATATATATATATATATATCAACTACAAAAATTGATAACTGGCATAAGAGCAATGCAAGTTATAGGAACAATAATGCTATTTAAGATGAATCATATCTGTTGTGAAGCCCTGTAATCACAGAAAAACTGTCTTCCCTACAAAACAACATAATATTCTCAAATAAGATCGTGATAGCCAGAAAAGTTCAATAGGTTTCACATGCTTGACTGAAAACTGATATAATATATGCTCGTAAAAACATATTTCACCATTGGAAGACAATTAAATGCACTTAAAAATCATTATCGAGAAATAATCCTTGTACACCGGAGGCATAAATAACTCATCTAGGAAAAATTAACGATGGTAAATAAGATTATTGATTGCCACTTGTTTACATAACAGCACGATATGAAGTATCATAAAAACGGATTCAATGTAATTGTACCACAGAAAAATACTATCAATTCGATAGTTTATGACCGACAAATAAAATTAACTCAATAACAGCATAGATAACAGCCCGCGATTCATTCATGCGTAGAGAAACAAAACAAAGCCATCAATTATGGTTGAAGATAATTATAATTGCTAGTCGCGGTTAGACCAATTATCACGTGATTCGATGACGGGTTATAAAAACGCGAGTTTTTAGATCAAAATGATCATTCGGTGTTCAGTAGCCAAGCTAGTTATATCATAGTTGTTACACAGTAATATGTTCCTCTCAAAAGTGAGGTTCAGAAGTCCATCGAATCACAGTATCGTACAATAATGATGAGAGTTTCCAATCAATGTAGTGAACTTCAGAAAACATCAAACTCAGCAACTGCAAACCAACTCAAATGAAGTATCGAAGCTCCAAGTGAAAGCACGAGTGAACAGTAGTTTTTTTCCAAAAATTGCCTATTTTTGTCAACGCTTCCAGAACAGAGATAAGACAACGGGAGTCCGCAATTCGATAGTTCACGATCTCTTAGAAAAACCATAGCCATATCGCGCTATACCAATATACCGGGCGAATAAAATGAAATAACCAATTGACGCGGGATTAATCGAAATAATAATAAACTCAAAACTAACTGTCGATTAAAAACCTACTCCAGTGAATAATTGTGAAACAGGGTGAGTCCAATGTTGTTTTCTGTATTTATGTTTATGGCAAACCCAACCCTTTATAATGTGCATGTGTCTGTAAAAGTATCTCCAAAGTTTCAAGTTAACAAAGATCTCAAAAGAGAATTATTCCTAGCCGTTTGTGGCAATTGATGTCAAGATTTGGTTTAGTAAGTCTATTTCGATTTTGTAGCCAACTGTAAAATCAACTGCCAATAAGCTCCACTCGTTTTCGTTGTATGAATATTGTTTCATATTATTCGTCTATAGAACGAATGAAATAATTGTGTTTATTTACTAAATATATATGTACATTCTTAACATTTTATGGGTGCATTATTATTTCTTGGTTAATTATTGTGTTTCGAATCCTTCCGAAAGGTACGTACTTCCTGGATAAACAACCCACGTTCCGGTATTGACAGAAAGGAGATTGGTACATGTCGACCGCTCCATATATCATCTCCGGTTTGACTCTATTCAGATGGTCGATGCTTTTAATACTGTTTTTTTCAATCTAACGAATAATGTCTGGTATTACAGGTGTCATAACACCCTGTAGTCCGGTCATATCAATTGTTGTCAGGTGTGGGGTAATAATTAAGGAAGTACATTAACGTATATATGATATTTTCCACAGAAAAAAATTGAAGGTAAAATTTTTCTATAATTTTTTTTTTTTCAATATAAAACTATCATTTTCCTTACAAATAATTGTCAGTGAGAAGAAGAGTAAATTGAACAGAAGAGAACTAGTAGAAAAATTGTGGAAATAGTTTAGTATAATATCGTTGTTATTTTGCAAGCACGATATTGGGAAAATAAATATATATATATACCGTTTATACCGATCAAAAACTCAGGGAGTATTCGAAAATACAAGTGAATTTATTTTCGATCAATGGAGATTGTTATTGAAATAATAAAACCATGGAAACTCAGACAACAGTGCCGTGGACTGATAGGGTTAGATATGAACCGTCAATCCCTATCACTTTGGATAATATTCCTTTTTATAATGGTAGCACAGAAATCAAGGATTTTATTCGTGAAATTGAGGATTTGGCAGCTGTAGCAAAATGGACAGACAGTCAAATGAGATCCATAGTTAGATTAGAACTGAAAGGCATCGCAATATTATTTATTGAAGCAGAATATAGATTACAAAATACGACAACTGGCAATTAATTAAAAAGAATTATTGAAGCAGTTTAGCAAATTGAAATTACCTGGAGAAGAACAAAAATAATTTTTGAATTGTTCTCAGAAGAAGAATGAATCAGTTAGGCATTTTTTCATGAGATTGAAGATATGTGCAGCGAATATAAGGTACCTCACAGGAAATAATAGAATTGACAATGTATTAGAGCAAAAATACGAGCGGGATTTATTGGTACAATTTGCCATGGGATTGCTAGATCCTGTTAGGAAAAAAGTTTTATCTGAAAGTCCTGTCAGTTTAGACGAAGCCATCAAATTAGCAGAAAAAAAAGAATTAATTGAGCAAATTACGAATACGCGGAATATGCATTTTAGAACTTTCAATGCAAATATAATATTGTGCGCACATTGTAATCGGAAAGGTCACACAGCAGGAGATTGTTATATGAAAAATTGCGTATGCCTAACATGTCAAGAAGTGGACATATGTCATATCGTTGTCCAAATGGAAATAGTTTTCAAAATAAGAGATTAAATGATTTAGGAAAATGGTTTTCCAACTATGCAAATAAAAAACTATCTAAAAATATGGAAAATTAAATAAAAAGAGAAAAGAATTTTCTAACAATTCGAAAGAAAATAGATTTCGATCTCAGGGGAGCAGGAATGAACGAGGACATACAGAAAATCGTTATCGGAAGTTTAGGAGAATGAATGACAGAAGGCAAACAGAAAATAGTTATGGAAATGACTATTAATGGATAAAGTATGGAGAGAGGTCAAAATATAATCGGAATTTAAATGGAATGGCAGCTTTCAACAAGCCTCAGATGAAGGCTGCAAAAACGACTATTTAGATAGTGAGAGGCAAGAAGAAAATATACTAACCTACGATGAACAGAAGAATGTAATTAATTTAGAAGTAGCAGGAATTTTGAGGAATATATCCATAGATATGAGATCCCAAGTGTCAGTGGCTCATATTGATATTGTTTGAGGTATGAAATTAAATAATGATTCGCCGTATCACCTCGGAAATGGACAAGGAAGTTCCACTCATTATATTGGCTCGGTTATATTGCCAATCAAAGTAAAGGAAGGAAAAATTCTGGAACATGAATTCTTAATAGTTGAAAATGATCACAGTTGTACTGGAATAACACTGGGATTAGAGTTTTTACGAAAATATAACGTGCAAATTGATTGGAGGAAAAATCAAATGTATTTATCAGGGGAAATTATCGAGCTGAAAAAGAAAATCCAACACATATGCCAAACAGATCGGGATGACGAACATATGAAGTTGCTGAATATATTTGAAGAGGTAGAAAAACGATTGAGAGATGTCACTATCATGATGAACGATTGGATTAATTCTGGAGAAAAATTAGGATTGAAGAAGGAAGGCGCGCCCAAAGCAATCCGCGAAGTATTTATCAACAGATTTTCATGCCATGAAACGAGACGTGCAAATTCGAATCGAATAGAGATATCAGTGATTTAATTGTGACACCAGGGTTCAAAAAACAGTTTCAAATGAAGAATATGAGAAATCGTCTGGAAAAAGCGAAAAGCGAAACAAGCGTTTAAACGAGCGACAAGGAGTTAAAGCTTTAATGGTGACTTTATCTCCAGGAAAAGAAGGAAGCGATGAATGTAGAAAAGTGCAACATATGGAAAATGGAAACACCGACACACCCTGTACATTAGGACAGATAGTCACACGTGACAGTCGATAAGTGGGAATGCATACATATAAGTACGAGCATTTCCTGCCTGAAGAAACAGAGAGATGTAACGGAACATTGCCCATGCAGCACCACAGCGAGAATGAGGAAATTATGTTGAAAAAACGGGAGAAGAGTAGGAAAGCTTTTGAGAATGAAAATATTCCAGGAAGTAGCAAGACAGGGAGAACGGAAATTGCAACAGTTAATGCATCACAGAATCGAGGGAAGATGATCGATGTAGAAAATAGTAAATCATGGAAAGATAGTCTAGTTGGTAGATATGAATCACCCAAGGGAGATGCTCTATCCACCAGGAAGTTGAAATCTGCCAAGCACCTAGGAATGACAGTCGCCAAAGATAAGACTATTTCCATAGTCGAAAATCACAGGGATGAAAATTTCTTGTCTGAGGACAAAATTTTACCGGCCAGATTCTTGAATATATGTAAAGTTCAAGCAAAAAGTATAGTGAACTCCGAAGATACGAAATTACTGAGTATTGCAGAAAATGGATTTTTAACCCCAAGGAAACGTAGTATAATAGAAGATTTGGATATGGAAAAGTGGAAAAGAAAGTAACTCCCGAAGTGAAGAGAATTAGAGCCGTAGCCAGACAGGAAGGAATATTTAATTTAAAAAAGTCATCGCACGTTAATTTTGAACTCCAACCAGTGGGAAAAACCAAAAGTCAAATAATACCCGCTAATCGATTCAACACGTATAGGAATATGGATATGAATGAAATCAGTCGACAAGCGACACAAGAAAACGAGGTAAAATTAGATCAAGTTTTAGTACAAACTCAAGAAAATATGACAGATGAATTTCCAGTAGTTAATGCCGAATGTAAAGAAAATTGTAAGTCCAGTGAAATGTCCAACGAAAATGGAGAAAGCATTCCTAAAAATGAATTCCCCCTCACAAAACCCATGACACGCGGCACTGTTCAAGAATAACCGTGGAAATTTTTGGTTAAGTCAGTTCGATATCATTAAACAAGAAAATTTTCAGTATGCACCTGGAATGTAGGAGCGTATATATAGTATGTTAATTATAATGGTTTCAGGAGACTGCAAAAAGACGCAGAAAAATTGAAAAATTCCTGAAGGTTAATTTGCCAAAGCATATTTATAGCTACGATGAACTTGTAAACAAAAATTGGAATGAATAAAAATACGAAATCCATCGATACTTTAATGAAAAACGGAATTAAATTATTTGCATCATAGTACTGGAACAAACTGAAATAAATTTATAAGGGAATCAACTGAAAACGTGAAACGCGAACAAGGACAATTTTATCAAGTGTTTTGATGTAAAATAATGACAGTAAATTCCCCGGAAAATTCAAGCAAAGCTATTTTGAGACGGATATAATCCATTACAGGTCATAGAAAAAATAAATAATGGTCGATAGAACTGAAATGACACACTGTACGGATTACAGGCTATAAAAACCAAAACACGATATGTTATGAAATTAATCCAAATAGAAACAGTATAAAAATCGAATTGCCGAGATTCCATAATGAAGATAAATAATATAATCACGATTTCGGAAAATGTGTTTCCAGATTTGCAGAATATTCACACTAGAACATCATAAAAATGTACAGTACCTGAGTAAAAATGATGATAAATATTACTAACCGCGCATATATGGAAGGTTTTGATAGGTACATCGTGAACTGAGATTGTCTCAACCCAAGATTTATCTCCGGAAGGATAGCAGTGGACAATCCGGCGTAGGAGGCGAAATTATGGGACCAGCAGATTCCAGAGCATTGCGAATTCACAGTATGGTTTGAATTCAATCACCCCGCACAGAAGTCGAAGGACACTATTCACAAACAAATCACATGTGTGATTGGTACCGCACATCTAGGAGTCACAGGAACGAAGATTTTCAAAACGAACGAATTACCACCGTCTGACCACTGAAACCGAATACCATTTATGACATTATGCCAATGTACTTGTTGCCTAACCAGAAAACACAGGCAAATGTTATCTGTCTCGTTTCGATACAGACCAATTATCACGGATCACTGACTTGAAATCGTATGGAAGGCCTAAAAATCCCATGTCTAGAGAGGATAGGTAACGAACAAATCGCACCGTACAGCCGATACGTCCCCTTAGCACCCAGCAGCGTAGCAGGAAAAATTCCCAGAGGATCCACCGGATAGAAGTGAATTGATGCCTACCGGAATAGAAGTAAGAAAATCCCCTTGTTGAAGAGGCGATGATAGATCCTTGCAGTATAGAAATTACTCCAGAGAAAAAATAGACTTTATTGTGTGTTGGCAGGAAAATTTTTAGGAAAATTAGGATTAAGTAATGAAAAATGGGGATCACAATTTGTGTTTATTGATCATAATTATCCTCCTAAAGAGTAAACATTATTCTGATGTTTTGTCAAAGTAAGGTTTATAAAATGTGTTGCTAGACTAGGATTACGCTACAGAAAGTTAAAAAATGTTTGCTTATTGTTTGTGAAAGAGATGTTATTTGAAAAAAGATTTGAGTTTGTCAAAACTTTTTTGGAGACGGTTGGGTCGGATGTGGAGCCCTGTAATTACAGGAAAACTTTCTTCCCTACAAAACCAAAACAACATAATATTCTCAAATAAGATCGTGATAGCCGGAAGAGTTCAATAGGTTTCACATGCTTGACTGAAAACTGATATAATATATGCTCTCAAAAACATATTTTACCATTGGAAGACAATTAAATGCACTTAAAAATCATTATCGAGAAATAATCCTTGTACACCGGAGGCATACATAAGTCATCTAGGAAAAATTAACGATGGTAAATAATGGCAAACCCAACCCTTTATAATGTGCATGTGTCTGTAAAAGTATCTCCAGAGTTTCAAGTTAACAAAGATCTCAAAAGAGAATTATTTCTAGCCGTTTGTGGCAATTGATGTCAAGATTTGGTTTAGTGAGTCTATTTCAATTTTGTAGCCAAGTGTAAAATCAACTGCCCAAAAGCTTCACGTTTCCGTTGTATGAATATTGTTTCATATTATTCGTCTATAGAACGAATGAAATATTTGTGTTTATTCACTAAATATATATGTACATTCTTAACATTTTATGGGTGCATTATTATTTCTTGGTTACTTATTGTGTTTCGAATCCTTCCGGAAGGTACGTACTTCCTGGATAAACAACCCACGTTCCGGTATTGAAAGGAAGGAGATTGGTACATGTCGACCGCTCCATATATCATCTCCGGTTCGACTCTATTCAGATAGTCGATGCTTTTAATACTGTTTTTTCCAATCTAACGAATAATGTCTGGTATTACAGGTGTGGTGTGTTAAGTCATAACACCCTGTAGTCCGGTCATATCACTGTTTATTTGTAGCGCAGAATGTATAAACTGCTGGATGTCTCTTTGAAGATAAGCAGGTGTGCTTCTTTCCAATGTATTCGAATGATGAAAATAAATCAGTTCA
This sequence comes from Gonioctena quinquepunctata, assembly GCA_018342105.1. Lineage (NCBI taxonomy): Eukaryota > Metazoa > Arthropoda > Insecta > Coleoptera > Chrysomelidae > Gonioctena > Gonioctena quinquepunctata. The sequence continues at coordinate 8,167 of JAFIRS010003777.1, read as the reverse complement.
CATAGAGACACCAAGCTGTATGTTTGTGTTTTTCAAAAAGTTGATTTCCAGTTGCGAATACTTGACTGGCGCAGTCGTGGAAGGATTTGTCAAACGATTCGACTAAATTCGCGAAATCGGTCTGTATCAACAGTTTATTGACAAACTCTGTAAAAGTGTGTTCGGAGCCGAAAGACTCGAAGAAAACCAAGTGGAAAGCAGTGTTGGACGAGGACTACATCGCCAAATTCAACACATTCGAAGCAGAGGACCCAAATCGCCGAAGTTTCGAAAAACTGGTGGAGAACCACATCGTCGAAGCCAGTCTAGCCATAGGAAGTCCAGAGACGAGGGAAAGCATCGCCCAAATCTTATTGGCAGTAGCTAAGGACCAACAGAAGAAAGAAAAAGATGAAAGCAATCATCACACTACTGTAAGAGAAACATTCTTTTCTTTCCTTTTCTATTTCGAATTTTAATTGTAAATTTCATTTCTATAAAGATATATATATATATATATATATATATATATATATATATATATATATATATATATATATATATATATATATATATATATATATATAATCATAAAATAGAAATAAAAATAGATTAATTATTGATTAATGACAGAAATCGATATAGAAAATTAGTCAAATTTATTTGAATCAATTTCTACTGAAGATATAGTTGAAACAATGGCTCAACCCGTAAATTATCAACTACTCAGACTATATCTCGATACTATTCCAAATTTTGATGGAAATACCCAAACTTTGAGTGTTTTCATTACAAATTGTGAAAGTTTGATAATTCAATTTAGTGATCCAAATAATGATTCTCTTAATCAATTTATATTACGAGCAATCATAGGAAAATTAGTAGGTAGGGCTTTAGCTCTTATTGGTTCGAGAATTGAATTAAGTAAATGGAATGATATAAAAGCTGCATAATATTTAAGTTTTGGTGATCAGAAAAATATTGACTGTTTAGTGCAAGATCTAATTATTTTGCGTCCCCATAAAAATGAAACCCCACATAATTTTGGCATGCGATGTCAAGATGCACGAAGTTTGATTATTACAAAATTAAATTCTTTACCCTTATCAGCAGAAAAGAAAGTAGTTCAACTCAAAAATTATAACGATTTGGCATTGAAAACTTCCATTAGAGGAATACCCAATCAAATTCAGAACAATATTCGTTTAAGAGATCCAGATTCTCTTGAAAAAGCTATGTCACTTTTGATAGAAGAAGAAGATTTTCTTCACAGCCAAAATAGGAGTAACAGTACAATTCCAAAATTCTTTCAAATCTACCCAAAACCCACCAAATCCAAAAATAAATCAGAATTTTCAAAGACCTATACAACCACAGTTTCAGCAACAAAACTTGAGACCACATTTCCAAAATCAACAAATGAGACCTTTCAACTATTCTCAAAATAATTACCCAAACCATTCATACAAAATCAACAAAGACCATTTGTGCAACAACCAAAAGGCAACCAAATAGTAGATTTCCTACTCAAAGACATTCATTTTTCCAACAAAACACGAATCAAATAGTTCGAAATCAACAACAATTTCCAAATCAAAACAGAAATTTTCAAAATGTTCAGAAACCATATAAACCAGAACCAATGATTTCCAGCAACACAAGCATACAACCCAAGAAAAATTTCACTAGTACCGAATTATTCACACAAAATATAAATTAATTCGAAAATCCATACGAAAATCAAAATTTTGAAAATTATTATGAACAAGATTCTTATTATTCAGAACAAGATGTTGGATATCAATATGAACCAAATTATTCTGATTCTGATAACCCAAATTATGAAAATAATATTTACTCAGAACAAGAACCAGAAGAAGACGGTACTCCTTCAGAAAATTATACAAATGTAAATTTTCTCCAGGACAGTTCTCAAAACAATCCCACATAATAAATCTTAATCTTTCTATAGCAAATCTTCCATATATATTTATCCCGGAATTAGAAGCCAATTTTCTTATTGATACAGGTAGTACTCGTAGTTTGATTAATCCAGAATTAGCTCATAAATTTTATAAAAAATTCATTACAAAAGAAGATTTCCATATTCAAACTGCCCATAATATCAGCTATCATGATGAAATTATAGAAATTCCAATTTTTAAAAATTTTAATGTACAGGGACAACATAAATTTTAACTTTTCATATTCAGTCAAAAATATGATGGATTGATTGGTATAGATTTACTCAGACAACTTCAAGTCTCCATAAATATTAGTGAAAAAACGATATCAACTCCTTTCGTTAAAATTACTATAATTTATGAAACCGAAAAAAATATGAAACAAGAAGAAAATGCAATTAATAATCAAACATTGATAGTTCCAGCTAGAACAGAACAAGTTATTAAAATACCGGTTGATCAAAAACAAGGTATAGGATTATTAGACTATATTCAATTCGAATATTTAGTTGAATCCCCAAAAGCCTTAGTAAACATTGAAAATTATTTTGCAATCACTACCATTAGGAATTCTAATTCAAAACCAGTTGAAATTGAATTTTTGAAACCATACGAGATAGAAATTCTAAATATTCAAATAATTAATTTTAAAGAAAAAATGGAAACTAATGAAGAGATCGATGAATACATGGACTCAAATCAAATATGAAAAATCTTAGATTGAATCACTGTAATCAAGAAGAAAAATAAGCAATAAAAAACTTATGTTTCGAATATCGTGATATTTTTTATAATGAAAAAATTCCATTGACGTTCACGAATAAAATTCAACACGAAATTAACTTAACGGACGAATCCCCTATATATACTAAAACATATCGATATCCAGAAATACACAAAAATGAAGTGAAAGGCCAGATTCAAAAAATGTTAAATCAAGGCATAATTCAAAATTCAAGTTCTCCATGGTGAAGTCCCATATGGATTGTTCCAAAAAAACTTGATGCCTCTCGGAAGAAAAAATGGCGTGTAGTAATTGACTACCGGAAATTGAATGAAAAGACAATTAATGATAAATATCCCCTTCCAAATATTACAGAAACTTCAGATAAACTCGGAAAAAGTCAATACTTTAGTACTCTTGATTTAGCTAATGGATTTCATCAAATCGAGATGGATCCGGATGATATTAAAAAAATAGCATTCTCTATACAGAACGGACATTATGAATTCAAAAAAATGCCTTTTGGACTGAAAAATGCCCCCTCCACTTTCCAACGGATCTTGGATAATGTACTTAGAGGCCTACAAAACGAAATTTGCTTGGTATATCTAGATGATATTGTTATTTTTAGCACATCACTTCAAGAACACATCGAAAAATTGAAACAAGTATTTGAAAGAGTAGAAATGCGAATTTTAAAGTTCAACTTGATAAATCCGAATTTTTAAGAAAAGAAGTAGCATACTTAGGACATATCATAACAGCTGAAGGAGTAAAACCGAATCCTGATAAAATTCAAGCTATTAAGAATTTTCCTATTCCAAAAACTCAAAAAGAAATAAAAAGTTTCTTAGGATTACTAGGATATTATAGAAAATACATACAAGAGTTTGCAAAAATTACTGAACCAAGGACACTTTGAAAAAAAATGCTAAAGTGAATCATACTCAAGAATTTATTTCTACCTTTATTATTTGTAAAAAATTATTAATTAATGCCCCAATTCTTCAATATGCAGATTTTTCTAAACCTTTTGTTTTAACAACTGATGCCTCAAATGTCGCATTAGGATCAGTTCTTTCTCAAGGTTCAGTAGGTTCAGAGAAACCTATTGCTTTTGCTTCACGAACCCTGGATGAATCAGAACAAAAATACAGCACTATAGAAAAAGAATTACTTGCTATAGTATGGGCTTGTAAATATTTCAGACCATATTTATTTGGCAGAAAATTCACTTTCTATACAGATCATAGACCCCTTGTTTGGTTATTTAATTTAAAAGAACCTAACTCAAAATCAATGAGATGTCGTCTCAAATTAAAAGAATGTGATTACGATATAATTTATGAAAAAAGTTCATTGAATCTGAATGCCGATGCATTATCACGAGTAAAAATAAATGCTTTAAATGCTTTGGAAAATGAATCAATTATTAATAATCCAGGGGAAATAAATCAAGAAACATTAGAATATTTACGAAATCTTGCTGAAAATCCTCTTCAAGATGAACTCCAACCTTCCACAAGTAAACAACCCTCGAAAGAAAAAAGAAAAATCCAATGAATAATATTATTTCTGATAATATAATAAAACCTGCAGATGAACCCATAAAAAAATCTGATAAAACAATCGATAATGAAAGTTCTAGTGAATCGAATGAATCGACACAACATACTACTAACAATAAGACTACGAATGATGGAATCAAAATTTATGATGAAATAATAAATAATAAAGTTAGTCAAATAATAGTTTTTCCACATCCATATAATAAATTGGAAGTAAGCCATGAAACTTATGAAAATCATAAAATTATGAAAGTAAAAATTCCTATTTCAAAAATGTATGATGAAAATACTGTTTTTCAATTCCTGAAAGAATATGATGAAGAAGAACAAATAATGTTAATAAAAAACTGTCATGAAGGAAAAACAAATCATAGAGGAATAAATGCAACTTTGGAATCCTTAAAACGAAATTATTATTGGAAGAATATGAAAACCACCATAACTGAATTTATTAATTCATGTGAAACTTGTCAAAGAGCTAAATAATCTAGAAAACTTCCTTATACTCCATTAGTATTAACAGAAACAGCCTCAAAACCATTCCAAATTGTACATATTGATTATTCTTTTACAACCAAAAAATATATTTAACAATTGTAGATTCTTTCACGAAGTTCGCTCAAGCATACGAAATAACTGGAAAAACTTCAATACATATTAGTTCAGCTCTTATTAAATATTTTGCCCCATTTGGAATACCTGAAAAATTAATTATGGACAATGGAACGGAATTCAATAACGAAACCGTTAAAGAAATCCTGAATTTACATAAAATAAAAATTCATTTCACTACCCCTCCATAGAATCAAATACATTGCTGAAAGATTTCATTCAAGTATTATTGAACATCTTAGAATTCTAAAAGAAATGTACCCCAATGAAAACGAAAACCTCATGGACTACGCTATTATTGGATATAATAATTCTATACATAGTGCAACTACGTATACTCCTTTTGAATTAACATTTGGACATACTAACTCGAGAAATCCTAATGAAATATCCTTACCAATGCAATTTTTACCGACTATGCAGAACATCATGAGAAAACAGTAGATATAGCTATGGGGCTACGGGCTCACTTTTTTCACTTTCTCAAAAATTTCCCCAGATCTGGGGAAATTTCAGGGAAATTTCCTCTGACCCCGATGGAAACTCCCATAAGAGCCTGTGTATTAGAGAGAGAGGGAGATAGTGATTTTCCCCGATTTTTCCCCAGATCTGGGGAAATTTTCAAAAAGTGCCAAGGTCCAACGTGGTCATTTTGCGACCTCAAATCAGATCCTTGGGGAACACCCATTTTTACGTGCTCGAGGTCTATATTACCCTGGATTTTCCCTATATCTACTGTATTTTAAGGGTCAACCTGATGGATTTCTACCTTTCAATATGACTTTTAACCTTATTCCACATAGAGGATTGTACTTTTTCCCCAGATCTAGGGATTTTTTCATGCAGATTCATGTATTTCACATAGTTTTTCCCTAGATCTACTGAATTTCAAGGTTCAACCTGATGGATTTCTCATGGATGATTAACTTTTTTCCCCAGATCTAGAGAATTTTTCACGTAGGTTGTGTTTAGATTAGTCGTTTCAGGTAGATTTTTTAGGGTTAACCTGATGGATTTCTCATGGATGATTAACTTTTTCCCCAGATCTAGGGAATTTTTCACGTAGGTTATGTTTAGATTAGTCGTTTCAGGTAGATTTTTTAGGGTTCAACCTGATGGATTTCTCATGGATGATTAACTTTTTTCCCCAGATCTAGGGAATTTTTCACGTAGGTTATGTTTAGATCAGTCGTTTCAGGTGGATTTTTTAGGGTTAACCTGATGGATTTCTCATGGATGATTGACTTTTTTCCCCAGATCTAGGGAATTTTTCACGTAGGTTGTGTTTAGATTAGTCGTTTGAGGTGGATTTTAGGGTTAACCTGATGGATTTCTCATGGATGATTAACTTTTTTCCCCAGATCTAGGGAATTTTTCACGTAGGTTGTGTTTAGATTAGTCGTTTGAGGTGGATTTTTAGGGTTAACCTGATGGATTTCTCATGGATGATTAACTTTTTTCCCCAGATCTAGGGAATTTTTCACGTAGGTTGTGTTTAGATTAGTCGTTTCAGGTAGATTTTTAGGGTTAACCTGATGGATTTCTTATGGGATAAGTGATTTTTTCCCTAGATTTAGGGAATTTTTCACGTAGTTTTGTTTTGTGTTATAGTAAATCTAAGTGAGTTTAATGTTTTTTATTAACCCAACCTAACCAAACTCTGCTAACATTGTTATTATATGAGTGTTAGTTCCTTCTGCAAGCATTCAAGTGACGTATCTTTTTTAATTAACCTAACCTAACCAAACTCTGCTAACATAATAATTCATCATATTATATAAAGGGTGAGTTTCTCTGCAAGCATCGAAAAACGACTATCATGCTTTGAAAAACGTTGAAAACGTCTAAAATGTCTTAAAAAACGTTGAAACTTGTAGGTGGGCACACATTTTTGTTATTGAACCAACCTCAACCACTTTCACAAATACTATACTATGTAGGAGGTGAAGAAATAAAACATTTTTTGTATACATATTTTATTGAAATATAAAAAAAAATATAATAATATATAGTATTAGTAAATAATAATATATAATAAAATCCGGGAATATGAGGTGTCCTTGAACTCTGCTCCTCCACTGCCGCAACCCTCAGCGAAATCAATCGATGTCCATCAACTCTTGATTATGGATGGAGTAATGTCCCCAAGGTAGCGTCAGGTGCGATCCAGGACATAAGAATCTCTTATCGTCCTCTCCACTCAGAGCGATTTTTTCTTGTTCCATAGAAAACACCTGATGTTTTTCGCTTCTGATCAATCGTTGATAAACGTATTTTTTGGTTGAATTTTCCAAGCAGGATTCAAAGTCATCAAATGTGATTGCATTATCTACAACGTCTTTTTTCACCCCCTTAGCTTTCTTTGTGATACCATAATTGGATAGAATTTGATGAATTTCATCTTTTTCATACCCTTCTATATCTAAATTGTCTTCAAGTTTTTCAATTTTGTCTAAGGGCGTGAAAACCTTAGTTGCATATAATTTTGATCTGAGCCCTATGAAATCGGTCATAAGATTGCCGTTATTTTCGTCCTTCATTATCCCTAGAACTTTTTTGTTAACTAAAGGTATGTTATACCTATTGTTCTCAGGATAATCGCTAGTATCGAACATGTAAGAAGAAGAAGAAGAAATATTTATTTAAATAGGTTACCCTAATATACAAAAAATATAATACTATACAATAAATTAAACAGTAGTATACAATAAATTAAACAATAGGTAGGTAGTTAATCTAAATTAATAAGAAAAAAAGAAAAAATATATAACAAATCCAGAATACAAGTAAACCTAATTTAGTTCAAATATAAGGCACAATTTAATAATTAACATATTCTTCAGACATTATATTTTATCAAACATTTTGTATGGATTCCAATAACTGTTTTTTAAAAATGCTTAATGATGGACTAGATTTAACTATGTTTGGTAGTTTATTATAAGTAGCAAAGCCTTTAAAAAACAAAGAATTCATGGCACTTCTCTTATTCGTTCTGTATACATACAAATTGGCGTTGTTTCTTGTGGCATAATCATGAACATCTGAATTCAAATTAATAAATTCACCAAAGTATGAAGGTGCTAAGTTATTTAGTATTTTATATATAAAGATCATTGATAAGTAATACAATCGTAGAGAAACTGAAAGCCACTGCAATGTTTGTAACATGATTCCTATTTCCGTGAATCTACTCGCTTTTAGAACTATGCGCATACCTCGATTTTGAAGTTTTTGTAGTTGTGATGTTTGATTTAGATTAAAAAGGAAAATAATAGAAGCACAGTAGTCAAAGTGAGGTTGAATAATAGCATTATATT